>JARJLF010001249.1:0-88948 GCA_029378395.1 Mycena leptocephala | reverse complement strand
CAGAGTCCCCGAAACCCTCTCCGCGGAAGTCCTCGCCAAGATGTACGCCCCCGCCAAACCCGCCTACCCATCATCACGCCCGACGAGCTCGCGAAATACGACGCATTCATCATGGGTGTGCCGACGCGCTTCGGAAACTTTCCCGCGCAGTGGAAGGTGCGCAAGCGTTTCCTTCCCTCTTGCCTCTTCCCCAAACTCTCGCCTCTGTATCTTCCCCCGAACCCTCCCGCCTCTCGTTCTCGTTCGTCCTTGCCCTTGCTTCTGCCTCCTTCTCGTTCTCCATCCCTCCTCTCCCTCTCCCTCCCCACTCCACTCTCTCTCTATACACATCAACTAATTAAATTCACACACAGGCATTCTGGGACTCCACCTCCTCCCTGTGGTCCACCGGCGCCATCGCCGGCAAATACGCTGGCGCCTTCACCTCGACCGCGGGCCCGGGCGGCGGACAGGAAGTGACGATTTTGAACACGATCAGCACCCTCACACACCACGGCGTCCTCTACGTCCCGCTCGGGTACGCGCACGCCTTCAAGCAGCTCACGGGGCTGGAGGAGGTGCACGGCGGCTCGCCCTGGGGCGCGGGCACCTTCGCCGCCGCGGACGGTTCGCGCCAGCCGACGGCGCTCGAGCTGGAGGTGGCGCGGATACAGGGGAAGGCGTTTTATGGTGTCGTTAATCGAGTCAAATTTTAGTGACTTGTCCTTTATATCTGAGTGCTCCTTGGTGTTCTGAGTTGGAGGCGGGAGGCGGGAGGAGAGAGGAAGGGGAGGGGAAAATAGATACGCTCCAGACGAGGAGGGTTATGATTTACGATATTTACGCGCTTGTTAATGGACTTGCTTTCTTTCTCAAACTCACGACGCGACGCGAGCAAAAGAAAAACACCGAAAGTATGTGGGAATTTCGGGTGCGGGGAGTCGAACCCCGGCTGACTGCCTCTAATCGCCTCGATTTCATCTAAGGATAGCAGTTGTGCGGCGTGCACCACACCCGAGTTCTTACTCCATATTCTCTGTGTAATTTATGAGCGACTAAATTAACGCGCGGGGTACTCAGAGTATAAAATGTCGTCTTTGCCCATACATTCGGGTGCGGGGAGTCGAACCCCGTTCAACCGCTTCTATTGTGAACACAGTCCAAGGACAGCAGTTGTGCGCCGTGCACCACACCCGACTGCTTGCTCTATATAGCTGGCGTAATATATTAGCGACGAAATCGACGCCTGAGTACAAAAAAGCTATTCGCAAGTTTGGAATTCGGGTGCGGGGAGTCGAACCCCGTCTAGCTGCCATTATAATAATCTTTTTCGGCCACGGCAAGGACAGCAGTTGTGCGCCATACACCACACCCGACTCCTTTTTCTGTATACTTAGTGGAATTTATGAGCGACGAAATTGACGGGCAGGTCAACCTGACTACAAAAAAGCTATTTGCTATTTTGGAATTCGGGTGCGGGGAGTCGAACCCCGTCTGACTGCCTCCATTCAATGACCCTACAAGCCCCGCAAGCAGAGCAGTTGTGCGCCATGCACCACACCCGACTGCTTGCTCTGTATACTTTGGGGAATTTATTAGCGACGAAATCGACGGGCGGGTCAGCCTGAGTATAAAAAAGCTATTAGCAAGTTTAGAATTCGGGTGCGGGGAGTCGAACCCCGTCTAGCTGCTTTTACTTCGAGCACTTATTCCTCGCACAAATTGCAGTTGTGCGCCATACACCACACCCGGTTCCTTGCCCCGATTCTACACTCCCTTTAACCATGTTCTCAGAGTGATTGAAGTCCATAAAAGAAAAATGGTCCAAGACGGTGAAATTCGGGTACGGGGAGTCGAACCCCCTCTGATCTCGAGAAAGCTCCCCAATTACAGCAGTTGTGCGCTGTCCAGCACACCCGATGTCTTGTTTAGATCCCATGCTCCCTTTTGACCTGGTTTTCGGAGCGTTTGATTCACCATTAAAAAAAAAGACTGCTACAATCCAGGCCATTCAGGTGCGGGGAGTCGAATCCCGTTTGACTGCCTCTAATCTCGAGAAAGTTCCCTAATGACAGCAGTTGTGCGCCGTGCACTACACCCGATACCTTCCTCTATAAGCTTTGTGTGATTTATTAGCGACGAAATTGACGTGCGGGTCAGCCTGAGTACAAAAAAGCTATTCGCAAGTCTAGAATTCGGGTACGGGGAGTCGAACCCCGTCAAACTACGTCTAATCCATTGAAATCCGACAGGCAAGGGCAGCAGTTGTGCTCCGTACACTACACCCGATTACTTTCTCTAAATGCTTGGTATAATTTATGAGCGACTAAATTAACGGGCGGGGTATTCTGAGTCCAAAAATGTTCTTGGGATCCGATGGATTCGGGTGCGGGGAGTCGACCCTTCTAATTGCCTCTGATCTCGAGAAAGTTTCCTAAGGGCAACAGTTGTGCGCTATACACCACACTCGATGCTTTACCTAAATCCTACACTCCCTTTGACCTAGTTTTCGGTGTTTGATTCACCATTAAAAAAAGACTGCTACAATCCAGGCCATTCAGGCGCGGGGAGTCGAACCCCGGCTGACTGCCTCTAATACCGAGCTCTTCGAAGTCGTACAAAGACAGCAGTTGTGCGCCGCGCACTACACTCGATTCATTGTTCTATATACTTGGTAGAATTTATGAGCGACGAAATTACTGTAACGCGTGCAGTACTCAGAATAAAAAAAGATGTCTTCGTTCCCTACATTCGGGTGCGGGGAGTCGAACCCGGCTCGCTGTTTGTAATTCCGAAAACTATCCCACGGATTTCAGCGGTGCGCCGTACACTACACCCAATTCTTTGCTCTATATAGCTGGCGTGATATATTAACGACGAAATTGACGGGCGGGTCAGCCTGAGTACAAAAAAGCTATTCGCAATTTTGGAATTCGGGTGCGGGGAGTCGAACCCCGTTTCACTGTCGTTGAATTCAAATAAGCGATTGATATGTTGCAGCGGTGCACCATGTACTACACCCGATACCTTCTCTAGATTCCATACTCCCAGAACCGAGAAATTCAGGTCGTTGGATTCGCAATGAAAAAAGACATGGTTGAAGCAGGAAGTTCGGCTACGGTGAGTCGAACTCCGTCCACCGTGCACCACGCCCGGTTCATTGCTCTGTGCTTGGTGTATTTTATTGTGAGGGTGGGAGGAGGGGATGGGAGGAGACAACAGGTACGCTCCGGACGAAGAGGGGTATGATACGATGCACGAAGCGAGTATGAGCGTCGGGCGAAAAGAAGACAGAAAAAAAATCGAAAGCATGTGGGATATTCGGGTGCGGGGAGTCGAACCCCGGCTCTCTGCCTCTAATCTGTGGAAACCGTCGAAGTAACACAGTTGTGCACCGTGCACCACACCCGATGGCCACTCTACATGTTTGGTGTAATTTATGAGCGAACAGCCCTTGTGGCCTGCCAAAACGCCGTCCAGGGTGGCCGCCCTGAGCCCCTCTAGTTAGAGGGTACCTAAGGGGGGTACGAAGCCCTCTAACTAGAGGGGCTTGGTGGTATATCAGGTGCACAATCTCAGCCAAATGTTCACTCGGAATGTTATAGACAGCTTCTGCTCGGGACCTTCTAGCGAGGTTCAATCGGCTGCGAACCGGTGTTCTGATCTCGTAGGAACGTTCTCGAAGGCTCCGTAACATTTGATGGAATAGCCCCGGAGATCGTCAGGCTGATCTCCCCACAACATCATTCCGAAACGGCGGTGTATGCATTCGGATTCGGCGGTTTTTCCTTTTTCATTTTCCCCCATGTTTATTCCTTTCAGAAAAGTGGTGTTTTCCTTTGTACTACTGCGCCTCTCACGCACCAGTGGGATCTCCATTTGTTCCCAAACCTTCACTAAGCACTCTTTACTGACTCTGCGAATCGTATCAAAATTCATCTCGGCAAGTTTAAAGCTCCACCTCAGGTGTGGTTAAATCATCTTTGAGAAAGCAACAATTTACAACAGACGAGTAACACGAAGAGGGACGACCTTTTGGCCGTTTGGATCACACGGCTGCAAGGTCACGGCCAATTGAACGAACAAATCATCCGGTTCGTCTTCTGCGAGGGCGAAGGAAAATTTCCCCAACAATTCACTGAATATGGTCTGCATCTCCATCACCCTCGTTTCGTCAATTCAGTATCGATTGTATCGGAAAACGAGATCCGCTCACGCAAATCGCCATCTATGGAAGACGGCAATTTAGTTGTACAATTCCTTGGATAGAGAGATATTTTTTATTACCCGAGACAAGTGCGTGGACCGCCGAGGAAACTTAGCCTAAAATTTTGAATAAATCATCGCACTGAGCATCATGGACTATTGAAGGAGCGCACAGATTCGCATAGGGTCCAATCGCTTCGCCCTGTATAACTCTGCCGTCGACCCACCGAAGGGGATCGAATTTGTCTGGGTTCTCACCCCAACGGAACTTGTCCCTGAAAACAGAAGTTACGACATTCGATGAAATGATTAAAAAATAATGGACCTTTGGTAGGAGGCGATTCCAATAAACACGACTTCCCCTTTGCGAACAGGGATATGGTCGATGTGCTCGCCGGCCATGGTTGAGATACTCTCTGTCAATGGGATGACTGTGTCCCGTACAGCGATTCTCTCGGCCAAGGCTTCCGCTGGGAACATTCTGAGCGATTCCTGCGCGGGTTCATTCCATCTCTCTCGTGGAACATATGGTAGGTACCTTAATAAGAGCATTCAAGAGAGGTTTGTTGTCGTATGAAGAATTAGTCATTGAATGGATTTCTTTGCGAATTTTTTCTTGCAGCTCAGGGTTCCGAGCAAGTTCAAGTAGTCCAAACGTCAGCGTATTGGCCTAACAATATCCCTGAAAAGCCCGCATCGTGTATAAACACAGGCTTACCGTGGTGTCCTGTCCAGCCACAAGCAGAACGCAAGTCTGGCTCGCAATATCCTCTTTCGTCAGTGTTGTATTTTGGCGCACTGTGAATCGCGATGTTAGTTCACGTGCCGAAATGCTCCAAACCAGGAACCTACGAAGATACGCATAGAGATCATCGCCTGGATCCATGCCACCCTCCAGGGCCGCGGCCTTCTCCTCAATAACTTGTGTGCCGAGGCGAGTGGCGAGCTTCCTTGCCTTCCGAAGCATACCGAAGACCGGGAGGAGGCTCAAATTCAATTGGGGCAACAGAGTACTGAGGGCATTAGCAATGACAGAGCTTGGAGTAGGGCGAGTGTCTTGTACCCTATATGCGACATAGTTATCATGAAGATAAGGAGCCGGTCGTTCCCAAGGGCAGAGTGACATACATCGCGGTAGAGAGGAGGTGAACCAGCTCTTCATCTAACTCCTCAACAGAACGACCCAGCACAACTGGAGGGAGTTGGTGAATGATCTACCATCGAACTAAGCAACCCACCCTCTGCGATTGCTGCCAGGGTTCCGGGTCCAATAACCTGACAAACATCGACTACGCTTTCACTGGCGGCTTCCAGCTTGCTTGAAATCTGGGATGCTCGAGTCATCCAAATCGTTTAATGGGATGATTCAGCTTACTTGTCGCGCAACATTCTCGAATAGTTCTTGATACTGCCTCACAGCACTTGCAGTGAATGCAACGTTCAAGGCAATGCGCATCCGACGGTGTTCCTCGCCTGTTACCAGTGGGTGGTGATACATTCAAGGTAGAATCTGGAATAAATTGTCCGTACCTCGCACGAATTGAACACCCCTTGGACCATCTAAGGCATAGAAAAACTTTTCAAGAAGAGGAGAATTTCGGAATATGTCAACGTTGTTCAAAACGTGTTGCACGGCGCGAGGATCGGAAACCATGAGGCGGTCTTGCTGGTGCAAGTCAGTGCAATAAACGGGAAGATCTAGTTTGACTCACGCCGAAACAGCCTTTCAACCGGTATACGTTTCCGTATTCCTTCAACCAGGCGAACTCGTATTTGCCATATGGCGAAGAGACCCAGAGTTGTAGCATATTTCCTGCAGAATGAGGATGGATCGTCCGGGAAGATGAAATAGCGCACCAAAAATCCATGATGGCGAAGGAGGTCCAGGAATTGCTCTGAAAGAGACCTTGCGTGTACATACAGCAATGTATATTGTCACGGCGACAGCAAGTGAGGTGAATGCGAGCAAGTAGTTCATCGCAAGATTTAAGAGATATCGCTAGGAGTGGGCGACGATAAGACGGGAGGGGTTCAGGGAGTTACCACACCAAGTATAAAACATTCTGGCATTTGTTCAGGTGACGGTGACCTGTGAACAACAACTTGGAACCGGTGACGGTGACGGCCCAGGTTTTTGGCTTCAAACGACCAAAAAGCGTCAAATTTTTTTGTCCAGCTACCGTTGTGGCAGGGGCCGAGAGCCGGCGTGTGAAATAGCTCCGCATGCTCGGTTTCACAGCATCTGTCTTGATAGGAGGATTGACAGCTTCTATGGCCGTTCTTATGCTTTCTTCAATTAGGGCTGCCACCCGTGCCCGTGACGGGCACGGCCGTGTTTTTACGGCCCGTCGAGTGGTCTCCCTGAGCTCCAACGGGACGGGACGGTCAACGGCACGGCCGTGACGGGTTGAACCTAGGTGCAAGGACGAGTTTTTTCATAATTTAGCCCAAATTTGGTGCGTTTTGGCGTTGAAACAGGTACTGGTCAATCATTTCTGTGAAAAGAAACAGCTGCTGGTGCAGAATGCGTCGAAACATTGTTTCTGAGGTGAAATATTGCGAGATTCCCAAAGGGGACAAATACATCGGCTGACCCCGGCAGAGATTCATCTCATAGCATAGGCCTCAGTCCTTGGAGGAAGAGTAAGGACATGGCGAGATGAGATTGCAGAGCTATTCCAGGGCTCAGATTCCGTGAATCAAGCCAAAAATAGCCACTATTTTAACAGTCATCCGTGTACCCGTGTACCTGCCGTGACGGCCGTGTTTCAACGGCCCATTTTTAGATGCCCCAAATCTCCGACGGAACGGGCACGGCCCCCGTTCGACGGATGCCGTGGAACCGTGGCGACGGCAACGGGCGACAGCCCTATCTTCAATTTATTCACTTACCCTGTTTACAGCCTCTGTTTCGCTCTAACCATACCATCCGATTCTTTTATATTTCATCCAGGATCCACTCTGAGCTCACAAAAGACTCTAAAACTCGATCTTCTTGCTGAGACAGTTCCGGCCCCCTAAATTCCCGCTGTCAGTTATTTTACATACACTTCTTTGACGTTTGTTCAGGCGGTACATCACCGTGGAGCTCACGGATCGTAGGTCTCGCGCTTTGGAGTGCCTTGCGGGGGGCACTGGTGCTATTGGCGGGCAGCTACCTTCACCCGAGTTGTACTGAGACTGATCCATCGCTATTCAAGCATTCCGTGGGTTTCCAGGGTGGTAAGTCGCTCGGATGCGCGGCTTTGCCGTGACATGGGAATTACGATCCAAGAGAACGGACGCCTCGGGTGCAACGGTTACACCCCCGAAGATTGATCTTAGGCCTTAATAGAGGGGGAATCCTACACACTAATAACAGCGAACTTATTGACTGTAAATAGTACACACGATTAATCTAGGATTATCTACAAGACATACCCAGGATTATCGTGTATCCCGGCGACAACGGTACGTAGGCGAGGATTATCTAGAATAATCCTAGCATTACCTAGGATTATCCATGGCATTATCTAGGATTATCCATAGCATTATCTAGGATTATCCATAGCATTTTCCAGGATTATTCCAACGCGATCCTTTATCAGTCCAAAAACATTGAACGAATAAAAGGATTATCGTACCACTCAGCAGGTACATAACAACCCCCCTGACCCACTCTCCAAATCTGAACCCATTCCGCCCAACACCCGATGCCATCTCGGTTACGGCCAGACCCTCTGGTTTTGTATATAATGCAAAGTAGGATTCCGCACGGGATACAGTACGGATAGGCACAGGGGCAGTACCGGAATTCCTCGTATGCGTATTCGGCGCCGATAAGCTCGCCGTATGCCCCAATGGGACCGCTGGGAGCGAGTACCCGTCTTGCTAACTCAGTTGATTTCAACGGCGGCTTCCCTCCTCCGCCTCCATCATAGCTCCCGTTTTTCCTTCTTAGTTCAGCACTTATCACGCCTCGCCCCACGAAAATCCGCACACGACACAATATCCCTCCTGCGGTGCACGTCACGCAATACACGATGATATTGACCTCTGCTCCTCGGACTCTGGTATCCGTCTGTATCGTCTACTCATCTCTTCTCCTTTGCTATGCGGCATGTGCTCTGTTGTTTGCTGCTGGTTGTTTCCTCACCGGTGGGCGCTCACTGCGTTCCGCATCCCCCCTAAACTTAGATGAGCCTAGGTCACCTACCCTCAGCTGAACATATATGAGCCTAGCCGACCTACATAGGCGAGTGTAGCTCGATTTTGGTCTGCATAGCTGGGTGTAGGCCAGTGAAGGTCGGTGTAGGTCAGTGCAGGTCAGTGTAGCCACCTACACTGAGCCAGACTGATGTGAAGCCTAACCGAATACTAGGAATCCATGTCGCAATTTGCATTCTGTTGAACTTTGCGGTTCTATTCAAGGTATTTATGAGTGGGTCTGACTTTGCCTTTCAAGCATGGGGGCCACTTGCGAGCCTGTCGCGGAAAGTTCGCCCACTGTAACGGTGAACATGTGGTGAAAACTTGAGTATAAAACTGACCATTTCGAAAAGATAACAAAAAGAGTATGATTTTGGTTGGATTTTGGTATGATTTAATTCGGCAGGGTGAAAGTGACGTTTTGACGTTGCACTGACGTTTGACTGACGCTGTGACGCTTTCAATTGACGCAGATCAGCGGTCGATTGACGCATACCGTCACACCAGCGCAGTGTCACGTTTGACTAGTCATATCATGGGCTTCCATATTGGCGCACGCATTCGCGCCGCACCTAGAAAATACATTGCCATTATACTGCAACTATACACTGGCGCCCAATACTACTCCTAGAAGTCTTCAACGCCGCGGAACATGAGCACTGTGAATCTTATTTCTCACCAACCCCACCATTTTCATACATGTAATCAGTGAACCTTGCTTTAATTTATTCTACCTAACATATGACAAGTCTAAAATGTGATGCAGCACCTGTTTTTCAACTATGAACGCCTCGTTCGCCGCCAACTGCAGCAATGGAAACCTTCTCTGAATTTGGTCCACCACAACTCGCCACCTGGCTCAAACTTAATGGAAATAAATCCAGGTAGGTAATAAGACAATCATCTCATGTTAAAAGCACTGTGGAAGCGCAGAAGATTGTAATTGGATGTTTCTGCCTCCATCAAAATTCGAGTTGAACCAAAATCAAGTACACAACCAAAGTAAGCTGCACAATATTGTTTGAATGCAAGGGCCACGCCGTAGTGAGCCCTCTCGGCGTTTATTCTCTCTTTACCTCAGCTGGCTTCACATCTGGATTACAGTGCGCTTCGGAGAGGTGTTGAACCACCGTCGTTCCCACTTGCGGTCCTCTTTATCACCACACATCTCACATATTTCATTGACCCACATAACAATTCCTCGACGCACATATGTGACTTGGATCTATACATTCTACCTGATATGTGGTCACTGTTGGCTCACTGTGAGTTCCTGCCTGAGATTTTATGTTTAACTGTGAACACCTCAGCTCGCTCACCGGCAGCTCACTATCACCGGTTCGTCGATGTCGTCGATACATGAATTTTGGTATCACATCCAAGACTTTTCCAATACGCAAACCCACGGCGGATCCGTTCCACCACAACCTCACATAATGCCTTTATGGGGACTAATTCAAGGAGAACGGCTGTAGCAAATATACCACTTACTGGACCGTGAAATGTGGGAAAGGCGCATCTGCCATAATTCACTGTTTTTGATCTGCGAAACCCACAAAGAGATAGATAACGAACGACCCGGGCTTGCTCAAAATGTGATTGGAAATAACATCATTGGATACACTCAAGTCCAACGCAACGATAAGTAAACTACACAAGATTGTTTGAACTATGACTGGAATCGGATCGGTGGCTGGGAATCGAGATTCTTCAAGGCGGCGAAAGGTGTGTGGGCGATATTCTTCATCGTATATCACATGCTCGGACTTGAACTTCAGCATGCGATCCGCGTTCATGGGCCCTCCACCAGAGACCAAAACCAAAGACCGGGACAACCTGCGGCGAATTTTTCAAGAGATGGCTGTGACATTTTCAATTGGCCCTGAGCGGTGCTTGATTAAGCTTGATCTATAAATCTTCCTGCGTCATTATTTGTTGACGCAGACAAGACGCAGAGTATTCTTGGACATATACTTGACATATACCTTAATTCAACCAATCTGGGTCCTCCGTCTCGGTGCCTGCGTGGTTCAACCGAGATTGAGTAGGTGTGGACTTGAACTAATCTCACTTGCACAACTTGTGTTCACTCACAGCCTCTTCCGGATCGAATTATAAGCAGCTGGGGCTCTATGAGGATATTTACGAGAGATTAAGATAAGGATTATGACTGTGTCTATGGGAGCGGAGATTCAACAGGAATGAACTCTGGTGCGAGTTGTGACTACTGGAAGTGGGCCAAACACTCGTTCAAAATTTCGACTGAATGAGTTGGTTAGTCTGCTGGAAGTGAATTGTACCTCGAAAGACGAGTTGAGATATCCGTTGTTGTTACCGGATTTTTTGGCTTACAGTCAAGATGCATATTCAATGCATACATTACACGGCATTGGCTTTATCGAGGGGTTTGTACATTGTTGCAAGACCTCGCTGGCGTGGAGGCTGTTCACGGGGCTCGGGATATGTACGTTGTACTGTGGTTCTGACCTGAAAACTGTTTTATGAATAGCTGGGTTTAAATTTGATATGATGTGCGTCTTACCACAACTCATGAGTGGTATTCCAGAATCTCTTCAGCAAGAAATCACAAAATTTATGACTGCAGGTGTATTCAACCTCATGTTGCATTGACGCGGGGGGCTGTTCATCGACGCAGTCAATTGACACAGAGCAACTGAAGGCCTTATCGAGCCTCGCAGCGCAGTATTCCGAGTTTGAAGAATCATGGGTGTTGAAGGCACAAATATAAATTTGAGAATGAGCAGGGACAACGTTGTGTCATTAATGCGAGCGCAGTAGGGAACAGAGATTGAACTAATGACCAAGGTGTGCAAAGGCACAAAATGACCCCATCTGTTAAACCATGGAAAAGCTTGTGTGAGCTGTTGAGCCTGGCACGGATGGCCCCGGAGTAAGTTTTTTGGTTGCATCTATCCCGGTATTGGATGCTCATAATAGAGTAGGTTTGTCAGTTTGGTTAATTTTGCGGCCCATGCGTGCTGAAGCTGACCGTAAGATTATTTCGTGCCTTGGTCGAGGTGGGAAATAGGGTTGTTGTGGTAAGCATGCATTGCAGGGGATCTATTGACGTGGTTCGGTGCCTTGATCTCAAAATCCACCTTTTGATATGTCAGTACAACTAACGTAGGCGCTGTCAATCGGCGCACGGGCTGACGCAGAGCGGTGGTTACACAGTTCAGAAGTATTGCAGGGGCAGCCAGTAGGCCTGTTACGCTAACCTAGACTCACAAAGCATGTATTATAGCGGTTTGGGGCCGAGAAATCCGAGAAGAAACCATTTGAGGATATTCCCACCGGCAATACAATTGCACTGCCCAGCCTGAACTATTTCAACATAATTTCGATGGGTTCACATGCCTGAAGACATCAGATAGAAGCATAATGTCGAATAAAATTGGTCTGCAGAGAGGCAGAGCACTCGCGTGTTTGACTATAGAAGGTTTTCTCAGCATTTGAAAACAGAAGACATCGCAAGTATGTCCAAGTAAAATAGACTGGTTACGAGTCTACAAGAGACGAAACTGGAGCAGTGTGGAGTGGTCTCCCAGAGGTTTGGCAGAGTGACATCGAGCGACGCAGCATCGGCGCAGACCATGGTGCAGACTGGTGCAAGACTAGTGCATTGGTGGCACAGACAAAGTTGAAATTGACGTTAAACTGACGCATGCATGCCACATTGACGCTGTGTCTGTAAGAGTGAGACAACAAAGTGCGCGAGAGTTCTAGATAATAGATAACTCAGTCTTCGCGCACAGAGAGTAGCGGAAGTCTCGTATTCACCTAGATAATAGATAACTAGGTACGAGTCAGTAAAGAGTAAAGAAGTAAGTAAGAGAGTTGGCTCACCTCAGTCTTCGCGCACAGAGAGTAGCGGAAGTCTGAGGGAGACGACTCGAGTACAGAAGAATATATACTTGAGACGAGTTCCTGAGTATAACTAAATGGATAAGTAATGTACCTTACTATAACTAAAAGGAAAAGATAAAATCTATACGACAATTCCGTTGACCCTATATCTTATATTCGCCGTTTACCCTGCAGGTACTGTAGTATTTCATTCAAATCGACAGTCACGCGTCACGCACCCCCCTATCGGTATCGAAATTTGGCAAGGGTCACGCGTCACGCGGCCGTTTGTCGAACCTCCCGAGCGTCACACAGGGCTCAAAATTGCCTGTAAGACCCAAAAAAGCCAAAATATTCATTTCAATGTCGAAAATTTCGCTGGTGTCACGCCGAAATTTGGCTGCTGTCGAAATGTCGAATTGATTTTTTGGGTCACGCGTCACACCCAGTGTCGATTTGAACGAAATACTACAGTACTTGCACTGCCGCGTGGCTACACAAGGTACCCGTTGAACCTGCATGCCGAATATTCCCATATTCCAACAGTGTCACGGCGCAGTACCGGCGCTAACTGACGCGAACCAAAAGCAGGACTGACGCTGCGAGAGGCGTGATTGACGCTGACTGGCGCAAACTTGACGCTGAACTTTGACGCATGTGACGCCATCACATTGACGCATACTGACGCATGACTGACGCTGCACGCAGTCTAGTCAACGACTTTTAACGACCTCAACGGTGACTATCTGTCTATGTTGTGGTTGTAAGCAATGTACAAATGACCCTACTAGATGCCTACGGGATATCAGGGGTCAACTACAGCAGCAAAGGTAAGTTCAAAAGTTGACGCAAACTTTGCGCAAACTGAACTGACGCAGACTGACGCTGCATGCGTCAAACGTCAGTGCAGCGTCAAAATCACTTTGCCCGATTTAATTGGTGTATGGTTGCATAAAAAGATTTTCTGATACTCTCTCGCAATTTTAGACCCAGAGGACTACTCGAGTGTGTGTAGCTGAGTCTAGGGGCCTACACTGAGCTAGGATCACCTACACTGACCTGAGTGTAGTCGGCTACACTTACCTCCACTGATGCCCCCTCAGCTGGCCGACCTGAGTTTAGGTGAATGCGGAACGCAGTGGCTGTGAATTTCTTGGGCTTGGGTGCTTTACGACTCCGGACTCTCCTTCTTCCTCTATTTTGGTGCAGTTCGGTCGTCGGAATCTCTTCATCCACCCGTTAAATATTCAAAGAAGTCCTTTAAAAGGGGGCAGTGTGGCATAGCGGCAATGTCACTTCAAAGTTTGTTGGTTGCGTAATCTGACTTAGGCAGATAGCACCATGTTCGAACCCTGCCCTCGCCTTTGTCTTTGTGACTTAGGCCACCATAGGGGGTCAGTGGGTAGTACGGACCGGTGACGCCGGTCCAGGTTTAGTCCCACACCATCCGGAGCCCGCATCGCTGGACCGGATGGTGTGCGTAAAAATAGCATTTCCTCCTTGGTAGTCAATTCCCGGGTTTTCCCGATTTTCCCAGGGAAGCGACGATTTCCGGAGTGGCCCAGTGATCACAACACGCATAATGGCGGACGGGGAAAAATGTACCTGTTATGTTGGGAGTCACTGCGTTGCCCAGACTCCCCCACCAAAAAAAAAAGAAGAAGTCTTTTAAAATTCCGTGCCATGAGCTCGGGCTGAGTCGGAAGGGTGGCTCTCGCTGTGTTTTTCGCGTTAATGGTCATGACAGGTGGGTGTGGGTCGTCATCACCGATCGATTACTCGCTATGAATAGGCTTCTTCATCGCTATCGACCACGGCTTGCGTCCGAGTCGGGTCGGCGACTCCTGCTGGTACTCCCACAGTCCTCGATTTCAAAGCTCTTTTCCCTCAAATTAGAATTCTTTCTTACGTCGCTTGCATATGGAAATACCCACTCCTCAGTCCATGGTCAAAGATATATAAATTGGTTAGTTGGGCTGGTTCATCCTGATGCAAGTAGCATAGGTCAGTAAGGAAATAATCATGCGGCAAATACAACAGCAGTTATATTTTACCACACCGAAAACCAGTCAAACACCGACATGTATGAATGGAACCCAATGAAAGTATTCCCTTTGATGATTTTGCCGAAGATTCAGAACTGCTCGATGTAAGGCTTCTGCTGCGCGTGTCGGATCTGGGGGGAGATCTGAAATAAGTGTTCATAAAGATCACCGGCAACCCGTGGGGCATCATTGTCCATGATTGTCCACATCGTTGCAACCACACTGCGGTATCCTGCGAGTAGCATCCCGGCGGCAAGGTGAACCGCTTCCTCCTGAAGATCTTTGGCTCCTGTCGCGGTTTGGCATGCGGAAAGGAACGCGAAATCTGCCTGCGGGAGGGAGAGCTGGATGATGTCTGACAACATCAACCGTGAGCTCCCAGCAAGTAGAAGCGCACTCTGCGTCGGATCCGAGATATCCTGCACACCATGGCATGCAAAGTGGACCCAGCTGGAAGACTGCATGCCCTCCTTCACAGCATTTACCGTCGCTGTATCCCCTTGCAGTCGCACTGTGGGTATTTTTCCAGTCGCGCGAAGGGCAAGCAGATCGAGCTCCTGTTTTGCGCCGGGAAGGTGGATCTGACCAGATGCAGATGGCTGTGCAACGGCGAGAAGCTGAGAACCATCACCTCCTGGCCGAGGACGAAATCCCTGGATTAGGGCGGTCAACGATGGTGTGTATGAAGAAATGGCATAGTCAGTCAGTGCTGATCCAAAGGCAGCATTTTCTCCATATAACCCAGCTGCGTGAATGGGTAGAAACACCAGAGGTCCAGTTGGACACCACCAGATACGTTGCGACACAGATTTTGAAGGACTCTAGATCAACAGTTAAGGGTTAGAAATAGAAGCCTTTGCTTCCAATGACTCACGGTCATGCCAAGTGAACTGAGAACAGGTTTGACTATTCGCAGCCAGAGCTGGGAGAGAATGTGTTCAAACTGCTCATCATCCCCTACGGAGCCTTTGCGTCTGCCATATAACCTATCATTGCGCCCGATTCCATGGACGAGAGTTGCGAGGATGTCAGCTTGTGTTTCTGCATCCTTGAGAGTGAATTCAGTCAACGGAACGTGGAGTATTTCCACTTCTGGCCCAGGAATAATCAAAGCGTCGCATCTGAGTGCGTTGATATTGAGAGCAACTACTGGACCACCTTGTGCGGCGCCTGTAAGCTCGGATATTTCCTTGGGTAATAAGAACCTGTCAAAACCCTCCAGTGCACGTATCTGCTCCAGTAGCCTTATCCGCTCTTCTGCGTAATCGTGATACCGGGATGCAATCGGCGGTTGAGATGAATCCGCGGCTGAATCGCTACCACGGATTATGGCGCCTTCCAACTCCGTGGACAGAAACAGAAGGCGCTCTGCAACCTCAGGATGGTCTTGTTTGAGCCCATCGAGTACAGGTGTACGGAGGTTGAGCAACTGTCCCCAGATAACTGAGCGTCCCTGTTCTAGCCACTCGATTGCTTGACTGTAGCTCCCAGCAGCAACAGCAGCGGCCACCGCATCTCGAACGAAACGGCCCGCTGCAAGGATCTCGTGGTGCCGATCCGTAATTGATAACCCAAGCCAGGCCACTTCTGGAAGTAAATTGAGGCCAACACTATAGGCGTGCAGCGCTGAACCGGTTGTCTCTTCGAATTTTTGAGCATAATGAGCCCATCGTTCGGCGGCGTGGAATCGGTCGGAGGCAGGACCGATTCCTGACGTTGCCGCATGCAGATATAACCGCATTAAATCTGCGAAATCGTCAAATTCCCAGAGCCGATCGACGCGCATTGCCAGTGCCTCCGCATAATTATTCATCCTTGACGGTCTGTTCGGATGAGCTTCTGGAGTAAGACTAACAGCAAGTTTGAACAACGAGACACATTTATTAAGATCATCGAGGTTGTCCTGCTTTTGGAAGCGACGGAACAGAGCATTTCCCAAATTCCGCACAAGTGACGACCTCTCTGGGTGATCATCGGAGATCAGTTGTACTGCGGTGTCCAATATCTGGCTGGCCTTGTCAAGGTCATCGAAGTCTCCCCGCCGTTCAAACCGATGCAAAAGACAATTTCCGAGATTGCTTAATTCCGACGGTTTGCCTGCAACTCCATCCGGTGTGAGTCGTATCCCCTCTTCGTGCATGGCTATTGCCTCGTCGATGTCCTTCAGATTTCCCAGACGCCGGAAACGAGTGGATAAACAGGTTCCCAGATTGTTGAACAAAGACGCCCTATCTGCAGTATGTTTCATGTGATCCTGAAATATCTGGACGGCCTTGTTGATATCACCGACATCCCCGAACCGGTCAAAACGGGTCCGTAATGAATGCCCAAGGCTGTTCAACAGGCTGGATGTGCCAGGATGTCCGTCGGGACTGGACCTGAGTGCATCTTCGAGAACCAAGATAGAATTGTTGATGTCGCCCACGGCGCCATAGCTCTCGAAGCGACGACAGAGAGCACCACCAAGATTCCCCAGAGCCCACGACTTTCTCGTGGCATCCCCTGACCTAAGATTAACAAGCTTCTCAAAGACTGACACAGACTGAGTGATGTCTTCTGGGTCACCGATTCGCTCGAAGCGAGACAACAGTGAACTCCCAAGTGTTTCCAATATTGTGTCCCTGTCTCCACGGTCTTCAGAAATCAACACCTCCTCCTCTTGCAGCATAGAAACCGCGTCGTTTATGTCGCGGAGATCATCGGTATATTCGAACTGAGCCTTGAGTGCAGATGCTAAAGCTGCCACTCTCCCAGATCTATCTGGATGGTTTTGTGGGGTGAGATGTAGTGCCTCCTTCAAAGTTGAGACAGCATTCGCAACATCTTCCCGCGTGCCCCTGCTTTCGAAGGGTTCCAGCAATGAATCTGCGAGGGTTCGCAACCTCCCAGCCTTCTCGGGATCTCCCTCCGGAGTCAGTCGAACAGCGCCCTTTAAAGCCCGCCCCGAACTCTTGAGATCTCCAACGTCCTTCAGCCGTTTAAAGCGGACAAGAAGTGATCTGCTAAGAAATTGTAGTCTAGATGGCCTCTCAGGGTCATCATTGGGGGTGAGCCTAAGGGCATCTTGGAGCTTCAACACGCTGTTCTCGAGATCAGCAACTTCCCCTTTTTCCTCGTAGCGATTGAGGAGGCCACTACCGAGATTAGTCAGAATCAACGCCTTGCTAGAGTCCGTGTCTTTGAGAAGTCGAGAGCCGCGCTCCAGCATCAGCAAGGACTTGCTGAGATCATCGATATTCTTGGATTTCTCAAACCGATCGGAAAGTGAACTGCCAAGATCGTTCAATAGTGCAAAGGCTTTGGAATCACCATCTGGCACAAGCTGGAGGGCGGTCTCAAAGAGGGAGATGCACCTGGCGAGGTCATTCATACTTCCAATGCGCTTATATCGCCCAAGAAGGCAGCTGCCTAGAAGATGGAGTCGGATGCGCCTGTCGGAGTGATCCTCCGGAGTCAGTGCTAGCGCGTTGTCAAACATTGTGATTGCCTTCTCAACGTCACTGAGCTCCCCGTGCCGTTCGAACCGCTTGGTGAGCGGAATCCCCAGATCCACCATGTAAGTATCTGACGGCTTCTCGCGCACGGCATCAGAATATAGATTGATTGCCTGGCTGAGATGATTGGTTGTTTCTTGCACCTGAGCCAGCTGATAAATAATGCAGCCAAGCATATGCAGCCCCAGAGCCCTCGCAGCGGGATTGGAAAGCATGAGAATCCGTTCATGAGTGGTCACAAACTCCGCAGAATCTATATTGCCACTCTTGGTGAAGTTCTGCTGCATGCGAAGCAGGCGGGCCCCCAGTTCATGGGTGTCCAGAGGAACTATCCGCTGCCCATCAGTTAGTTCGACGAAAATATAGTAACCACGTCTTACTCTGATGATCTGAACCAAGTTGAGTCAAGGCCATACTCGTGGTCATTGATTGGGAGGCAGAGAACTTGGCAGTAAACTCCAAATCGGGTCCATCCAAGTTCACTTTCACTAGATTTTGCCGGAACTCTGCAAGATTCTAGTGTCAAACTCTGAGTGGAGAAGAATGGTGCGCACCAAGTTTCCGCTCTGCATACACGAGAGCTTGATTTTTGTGGATTGTTATAACTCCCAGGAGTCGAATGTCCTGAAGCCCATTCGACTCCTGAGGCCCCCGATGACGCATGATTGCTACCAGAAATGCTGAGACATCGAATGGACTGACATGCATGTTCAGTAACTTGGTGCGAAAATGATGAACCACTCACACGTCACAGTCAATCTGGATTTTCCAAGAGTTGGGAGTGGATTCTTCGGCCCTCACCGGTAGCATCTGCAAAAATATGTGGCCCTCCACTATGAGCTGAGCGGACATTTGCATCTCCGGAGGAATATCATCATGTGGGTTGGACAATGACTTGACCAGGACACCTGTCGTTGTTCAATTGGATGCTGGAAGCAAAGACAGATATTTACCGTCAATACGAACACTGTGGGAAGCGCGTGAGTCAACGTGGCACGCTGAGGGCAGTAGCGAAAACGCTAAACTCACGTTCTGTGGGCACTCGCCATGAGGGAAATAGGTGCTCGACCTGAAAGACTTGCCGTGATTATATAGGAACTCCTCGTCATCATGTGGTCTTTTCTCTGACAGCTGCAATGTTCTATCGGCCCCGCTCAAGCATGCCGCTGCCAGGATAGTCTCGGCTTTGACATTCATCGGGAAATTTTACATCATTATCACCGATGGATAGACACATCGGCCGCGAATGACGGGATGATATCTGTGCGAAGAACTCTGACGCAAAGAAGAATGCTTTTTTTTTTGGAGCGGGAGCACGTTCAGAGATTGCTCGGGGGGAGAGGAGGCGCATTTGCTGTCACTTTTCGATGTGAGTTCTTAAGCGCGCACAGTGGCAGACGCATGCTAATTTTTGACTTCTCCGTGGCACTCATGCCTCCTATCATTAAATAGGTGTCAGTACATTTTGAATATGGATCGGACCATCGCGCCAACGAGGCGACGATTGTCTGCGGATTTAGCACCAACCTAGGTACACCTAACGATCCCTAATATCTCTTCTCTCTATATAATATAATTCCAGAGACAAAGAACCTTCCAATGGAACATCACATCCGATGACCTCACAGCTACGACGTTGGTACGGAAACTGCCGGGGTGTTACACTGGGACTGCCAGCTGAGCAGTGCGCTGTACACCACACCCGAATAAGTACCCGGCTCCCTTCCTTATTGAATGCCATACTCCTATTTCGCAGGCCGCACTTGAATGGAAACGAAACTAGCAGGACTGGCCATTCGGAGTCTCACTGTCAGTGTCTGGTTGATCCCCTGGCATAGACGGGTCGCAGTGTTGAATCACGCTCTCTATGTGCTCCTTTTGGGCATTTGATTTCTTCTGCTCTCCTGGTTGAACTTCTGGCTGAGTTTCAGACCAGGAATAGTCCAGTTCAATCTCCACATTAAGAATGCAGGAGCTCAAGTTTGAATATTACGAACAATCTATCCGTTACAGTTCTCTACTCACTCCAGCAGTTCACGGAATGCGGGTAGTAAGACAATACATCCAATCCAGCGGCACCCTAACCAGCGGGTCCGAGTCCCTCACCACACACAATTCGGCGAACATGCCTTGGCGTGTTTCCCTGTGGATAGATTCAACCTCCCCCTAAGTTGTACCCATCTGAGGATAATTGGGGAAGCATCGCGGAATAACATCGTTCGCAGTCCCCTCCTCTGGTGAAACGGTGCACTTGCGTGCAACAGTGAAATCTAATATCAAAAAGAGCAAGACAACGTCTGTTCAATTTAACACCAAATAAAACACTGACTACTACTCAATAATGCGTGCGTGTGTGTGTTCGGGGATGTAGGATTTAAAAACCCTTCAACCTTAAGAACAAGTGGTTGTAATTGACTTTATGGTTGTCAAACCGTTGGAATAACCGTAGTTAATTTAAACAACCCCCAAGTTGTAGTGGCAATGTAACAGAACCCACAAGACTGATAAGTCTTGCTGAACTAAATAGCTGGTGAGGCTAAAAGACTCAAAAGAGCTTTGTGCCAACAAGGGGGTTGATAATTCACTGTCTATCTAGTACATTTGGTGGAGCTTTATAGTGTTACTGGCTACTGCGGGTTACAAACAATATAATAATTTAGCAGAGAGAGAATGCACATTTGTAAGTGCCCAGATAAATAGAATAGAACATCCCTACTGCCCAGCTTTAGAGAACAGAGCATCCAGCCTGCTCAGATCTTGGGATTTAACCATCCGAGCAGCTTTAAAGCACTATTTCTAAGCCAATTCTCCCTACCAAGCCCATTATTAAGTGGTATGTACTCAACAATAGACCAATCAACCTTACAAACCCTCCTACAGGCTGTATTGTTATTTCCCTACACGAGGACTAAGTGTGCATCGTGCCATAGCCCTCTTAATCATCCATTTACAGGTGTGTTGTTCCTTGTTTGTTCCCTCCTTCAAGACGCACTGGGGCACATGACCACTTCAGGGCCGGGCTTTCCAGTTCCAGTGTGCGTACATAGTTCAACTTTTAGTTCAATAGACTTCAATGGCAGTTTAACTGATTCCTTCAATAACTCCCTTGGTTACCTGGCATCCATATTGACACCGAACTTGCTACACGGGTTCCCTGCAGCTTGTCGGGTGAGTCCTATAGCTAGTTGATTAAATTCCAGAATAATACTAGTCACTCTGTTAAGAGTACTGATAGAATCCCTTCATTCAATATTGTTTAGCACTAGTTTTCAATGCTTCATTAGTTTAATACTCAGTCTCGGGCCAAGACTAGTACCCTCTGTGTCTTACTTCAATTAGATTGCTCTAATGTAACTTTGTAAAATCAAAGAATTTAGGCGTGTTCAAAACCACGCCTTATCACCGGTAGTGGCTCTATGACCACAAAGCCAATGTTATCATGTGTGTAGATAGGGCAGCTTCGAACATAGGCATTGAGGAGTTCGAGATGGGGTCTGACTTCTTCCTGGGTCCTTAGGAAGACGTAATACCGGTTCGCTTCGTAAGGAATATCGGGAAGTTGGGTGATGGGGCTGCTCAAGGATGATACAGATAGCAAAGGCTGATTAGAAGTGCTGACCGACTGATTCGGTCGGGTAATTGAGGTGTGACGTCCGACCGCTTTGGTAGAGATTGGACCACAGTCCACACCATGTCTGCCATGATTTCCAGAAATGCGGAGTATTTCGTTGAGTGGTAAGTTGGTGTGACTGGGGGGCGAGGAAGTGTGGACCTACGGAAAACTGGTATCGTGGGTACTTGACCCGCATTTTGGAGGAACTGCAACACAGCCCAGTTATGTTCCCGAACACCACTAGTCATAACACCGTGCTGTTGCCGCGTCTTCAGCGGTTCCAGAACCCGTAAACACGGAACAACCAACGTTTGCGGTGCTCGCTAGTGGCTGCTGATGCCTTGGATGCATTCGCTGTATTGAAATCGCGGCAGCAAGAGGCCGAGCATTCATGCGGCGTGTTCTGTGATTGCGCTGTGACGGGTCAATAAGAAATGATGCGTGATCCCCGTTGAATAGACATGCTATTTAAAGCCGACCATTACTGGGCCACTCAGCGGCTCTCTCGTTTGAGGGAATATACTGTTGTCCGGCCAGACAGCGAATCAGGCGCACCCCAATGACAAGCATCCCCAAGTTGCTCAAGACAATGGGATAGGAGTCCTGATAAAATGATTTGATGCCTCCTTCAAACAGAGTCTTTCTCCGTCTAACGTAGCAGTATTTACTTCTGTAACGTAGTTGCATCAACTCACCTATCGCATAAAAATGAGTTGACTGTAACGCGTCATCACGCTCGTGATTACACGTGATCGCGAATGATCTGCCTCTCACCTCAGTCCTTCTGCTTTTTGAGTTTTGCGTTGCTGCCCACCCCAAGTCCGAGTGGATGCGGCGTCTCACAGACAAGGTATGTAGCGCTCTCAGTCTGGATCCGCCCCGTTCTCCGTCCAAGCTAGGCTCTCGTTCCCATCACCGTCCAGCAAAAAAGATCTGCTTTCCCACCAAGAAACAAAAGGCCAGCTTCGACGCGGACGAAAAGCCCAAGGCTGCTGCCGCGAAATTGACACCATCCACGACAGCAAAGGGCAGTCCCGTGGCGACGCTCGTGTCCAGCACACTTCCACCACGGGCACGGGGAAGGGCCCCAAGATCGCGATTGTCATATAAGTACTCGATGTACGGGCATATCACCAGGGGTGCGTCCTGTCTGTGTCTGAGTTTGGGGTTTTTGGCGCTGATGACAATGTACATGTGCAGTGGAGGAGAGCGTAAAGGCGGGAATTGAGGAGGCGGGTGGGAGTGCGACTTTGTATCAATGTGTTTTGCTTTCCTTTCCCTTCCTTCTTCTCTCTCCCTCTCCTCCTCCTATATTGTCCTTTTGATTATGATGGTGGTGCTAACAGCAAGCACAGAGTCCCCGAAACCCTCTCCACGGAAGTCCTTGCCAAGATGTACGCCCCCGCCAAGCCTGCCTACCCCATCATCACGCCCGACGAGCTCGCGAAATACGACACCTTCGTCATGGGTGTGCCGACGCGGTTCGGGAACTTCCCCGCGCAGTGGAAGGTGTGTGCCTGTTTCGTTTCCTGCACTCTCCTCTTTCCTTCCTGCTCCTCCCAAAATTCTCCTATCGATACCCCAACTCGCGTGTTTCCCACCCCACCCCACCCCATCCCCATCTCTCCCTTCTCCCTCGATATAATAATTAACTCCCTCGCCCCCACACAGGCCTTCTGGGACTCGACCTCCACCCTCTGGTCCACCAGCGCCCTCGCCGGCAAATACGCTGGCGCCTTCACCTCGACTGCGGGCCTGGGCGGCGGACAGGAGGTGACGATTTTGAACACGATCAGCACGCTCACACACCATGGCATCCTCTACGTCCCGCTCGGGTACGCGCACACGTTCAAGCAGCTCACGGGCCTGGAGGAGGTGCACGGTGGTTCGCTGTGGGGCGCGGGCACCTTTGCTGCCGCGGACGGCGACGGAGTGTTGTGGATATTTGAGTGATTTATTCATTCACTTATCTGCACATTTCCAGCCTTTCAATGAAGAACCGAGAGGTGCTGGATATTCACCAAATTTGCACATTCGAGGCTTTGTGTATGTCCGGGATTAGGAACAGGCCACACACGATTGATTCCGGTGATCTTTCAGGCCTCTTAATACCACCCCGTGAATTTGTGATTTTATGTCCCCACAGATAAAATAAATAAATAAATAGTAGGCCATACATTCTGTATTCGAAACGACTACATGCTACCCTCCCAAGTGCTCGACGAGACTCTAATCTATCGTGTTTCCCATCAATCATGTTTTCCGGATCGACGGAAGGATTCCTTCACTTCTTCCCTGCCTTTAGTGGCACATCTGGGTCGGGTAGGGCATCCGGGTGGCCAGACGAGGAGGAGGCGACGCCGACGGCATAAGAAGGAGTGGTAGATTCTGAGTGTCACCAGAAGTTGTGACGCCAAAGTCGTAAGCCTGAGATCATGGATCAAAGTTGGCAAAAATGTCGTTCGTCCCGAAATTATGTCCGAGTTCTGCATCGTTCAAAAAATCATGTGCAGTGCCCGATGAGGCCTCCAGCTGAGCATTGAGATTGGTGTTGGATCCATAGGTACAGGACGTGGGATCATCTCGCAGAGCAGATGGGATCGCAGTGTTAGTTGCGTTGCATGGTACATTCCATTCCACAAACCTAAAAGGCGCGCAGTGGATATTTAACGTGGATTTTACAACCAAACCAGCGGCTCTGGAGTCGGAGTCTGGATTTCGCGAAACAGTAACAAACTTTTCACTCGGGTCCCTTGCGTGCCAACTAGTCCAGAAATTAATACTACCGTTCAACTTCACTGATCCCCACGCAACGTGGTGCTGGCTTGCTTCCCGAGGAGCTGTCGAAGACGAAGTGCATGCTTGTTTGACTGTGTCGCGAGCCTGTCTCGTGGGAATCGGAGGTCGCTTTCTGATCAAACTGTCAGATTGCGATCCGACTCTGCACGAATGTCATACGCAGATGTCAAGTTACGACTTTCTGTTGCGTTTGATCCCGTCACGAAAGGCAGTACGCACTTTTGCCATGTTCGTCTTCGACGTCCTGGGTCTATCCCAGGAGTTCCCGCGCTGCTTCCCTCTTGCATTCCGGGCTCCATAATCCTCCCCGGCTTCTTAGCTTTTTCGTGAGGTGTGTAGGTGCTTTTAGGTACTTATGGTTCCACAGCTGAGCGACTGGGCCGTTGATGATTGTAGCATACATTAGACGCGTGTATGTCGGCACAAAACCTGCTTGTTCCTTATCGGGACCACCGCAGTACTGTACTATTTCGACCAAATGTTCAGGTGAGAGGTGACAGAGGGTCATGAACTGAACATTTTTGGCCTAGGTGATGGTGACATTCGGATTTTGATGCCCAAATAGGCCGAAAAATGTCAAAATTTTCGGTCCGGCAGTCGCCGGCTACCATATTTGGCAAATTTCCCATGGTTGCCGAGGAATGAACACCTAAGAAAGTGAACACCTTAGGTGACAGGTGACACCCCGTGAACATTTGGTCGAAATAGTACAGTAATACATCCTCCTCCTCCCTCCTTCGCAATTTGCCCGGAGAGCGCAGAGAGCGGCACGATTCGAGTAGCGCCATCGCATCGGCGACGCCTGTAATTTGTTCGAGCTTTCTTGCAAAAAAAGAATGACGACCATAGGACACGGCCCAACATCGATACACGCCGGTATTTTAACTGAAACAAGTACTACAATAAGCTCTGAGAGAAGGAAAACGAGCAGACTGTAGGTACGACCAAATGCACCAGAAGCAGACTCGCGCAAGCAAACTCAGACTCGTTCTCGCCCCCGTGCGCTCCCGCTGAGAGGCCGTTCCAGCAAGGCGGCCTGAATCCCTACCTAGAGCGCAGCGGGTAATCTCGAAGACGCCGTGTGCATTGAATCACGCGAGCGCCTCAGCGCGCTGAGTATCGACGGCATCTGGAGGCGGGGACTCCGGGGTGGGGGGCGTGGTGCTCGCCGTGTTTGCGGCATGCGACTAGGGGGGATGACACCGAGGATGCTCGCGGCGTGCTTGGCTATGTGCGCAATGGGAACAGCCGCCGCAAGTGGGATGCGCAGCACCGGCGCTGTGCGTGGTGCTCGAGAATATTAATGCGGTCGAGCACGAGTGTCATGCAGCAAGAGCGGTACTTCGCTCGAAACGGTGGCGGTCCTGGCCGCGTGATGGACGAGAAATGGGTGCGGGTGGGCTGCGCATGACGGTTGTGCTGTACGTCATCGTATCGGGGCGTTGGGCCTGTTGGCGGCAATGGTGGGCGAGATGGATAGGTCGCAGTGCAAAGCAGGCGACGTAGAGAACAGGCTACATGTGCTACGGACACAGTTTGACATATGCGATGCGCCCGAGCGTGCACGTCGAGCGGGGGCGGTCTAACTGGTCGATGACACTCGTGGGGACCTAGAATTGATCGCTGGGACGCGGAGCACAAGCGCTGAGGTGAGCGCTGTGCATACACCAACTGGCGCGCATCGTGAGAGGTGGGATTGTGCTGGAGACCTTCGGGGACATGACCAGGGGAGGAGCGCAGAACGTCGCGTGCAGGCAGAGCGCTCGAAGAGCGGCGAGGACGTAGCCGCGTGTCTCGTTCGGTGTTGTCGTGCGCGGTAGACGGTAGAGAGCCGGCTACGCGAATGACGTGTTATCGCTGCTTGAGATGCAGACGAGGGCGCGCGTGTGGGATGGTTAACGAGGATGTCAGTATATGCACACAAGATGAAAGGAATGGAGGTGAGGAGATGAGGACGAAGGACGGAGAAGATAGGGATGTGAAGGAGCGGGTCGTTGGCGAAGGGTGGTGGATTGGGCCTTGGAGATAATTGACTCGGAGGGCAGTGCGCGGTGGGCACCGGAGGTTTGGCGGCGACGAGAGCACGATTGATCGCCGCGGCGCTCACTACACAGCAGCAAATAAGCACGGCGGGGCGGAAGCGAATGGACCACTGAGATACAGGGTGTCGCAGTGGGGTTGGCGGGAACGGGAGGCGACGTGTTGGGAGATGCAGGAAGTAGATTGGGTGGAGCACGGGCGTAGCAGGGCGCGGTGGTGGAGGGAAGAAAAGGTTCGTATTTCGTATTTATCGGCGATGGCCAAGCGATGGCTCGGTCGGAGCGAGGTTTGATCTAAAATCACGATAACGAATGCGGAATGGGTTTTCACAAATAGAACTTTAGTGTTCTTTTTCACAAATAGAACGTTAGTTCTTTTGTGCTTAGGGTAGCAAAAATGTCGCCAAAACGTGACGTTTTTAGTCATTTATGCTGACTGCGAAGACAGCACAGCTTTGAATATGATTGGGCGAGGCCGGCAAGCGGCGGGTCACAAACAGATGGGTAGAATTTTATTTTTCGTAAATCCACGGAATTTAATACAAAGCTCAACGTTCGCTCGGTCGATGCTTGCGCGCCGACCAGCTCACATTGAGGGATGTTAGCCAGATTAAGCGCCTAGAACAGGCGCCATCAGATGACACATTAAGAATGACATGGTAACTTATATAAGCCGTTTACTGACATTTTTGGTCCCCAATAGCACAAAACAGATAAATCTGTTTGTGAATAAATAATTAACCGCCCTACTATTGGTTGCCCACCTTTGCAAAAAAAAATCGGTCTAATTACCTCAATTCGTGCCAGGTTGGCTTCAAATAAATGTGGGAGACCCATGGTGGGTACATCACAGGTGATTTTGCGCTACTAGGCGATACATTAAGAAATGAGTCTACAATAAAATCGAGGGTCAATTTTTGATCGCATTGATCGCCCGCCAAATTCCTCATGTAATTTTTTTGAAAAGGTACACACCGCCTCGGGACCTTCAGTGCAGCCTCGTTTCTGCCCCAAAAATTCAAAGGCCTCAGACTCAATATATTGATATGTCAAGCATCCCGCGTGTCGCTGCCGAGGCCAATCCGTCCAGAGGCACAAAAGTACCAGGTTCAACAAAATGTCATCAAACCAGTTTTGCACAGGTGGGCGACCAAGAGTATCACTGCACCTCTTTATTTTGTATATGGTTCTCTGAGGATTGTCTGCACCACCTATCAGGCCCCCTGCACCCAGATTTGCCCATGGCCATTCCCATGAACAAAAATCGCCAAGGCAAAGCACCTAAAAAAGAGGGCAGTGACCAAGTCCAGTCCATTCCTTTCTCTCACATATTATTCCCTTCGTTACAATTATTTGTCTATTTGTGACCCGCCGCTTGCCGGCCTCTTACCTTCATAGATAACGACGCCCCGTGCTCCGAGTCGGTCACGTGAGGGACGCGTTCCAGTCAATTGGCAGACATTTATGTCTAAAATTATGTATGGGTGCTCGAAATGGAGGTTATCAGTGGGGGAATTGGCTGGTGAATATGGTATGAGCCTCACAGTCAGCTTCCGATGGCGGGGAATGCAGGAAGGCATAAAACCTGAGTTTCCAACGCGGTCAGAGAATAATTTGCGGGGGACTCAATAATTGGGTGCTTGACATGGAAATTTGGGAGGAGGGGTATTTTAATGTGGGGAATCGACCTAGGCAGTTTCTAAGACGCGAAAGCGGCGGGAAACGGCTCGTTTAGGCACTGCAACGGCGAGAGGTGTTGGTTGCAACTTGTGTTTGGCACGGAGTGTAAAATAATTGCCCATTTTGTACCACCAACATTGGGGTCAGTTTTGGGGGTTAGAAACTAAATCAGGGGTATAGAATCGACCCAGGGATACCTCCAAATATTCGGATATAGCTGAGACACGGAATAACCTAGGCTCAGCCAAGTTTGGTAACGGCTTGCGAGCCATCAAAAGGCCGAGCCGGGGCCGGCGGTAGCCGAGCCGCGGCAACACTACGCCTGAGCTCCTCGCCTTCAGATCTCTCGATAAGGAAATTTTGTTTCCACACTGACCTCCATTCATCTGGATTCGCACGCGTAATTTTATGAAGAGACTGATGCTTAGATTCAACCGAAGTGCTGGAGCGCGAAGCGCCTCAGCGCGCTCTTGTTCTTTTTATAAAATTACGGGTCTCTGTCCGGAGGCCTTTAGACTCCGCTTGAGTATGGATCTTTCAGCCTGAATGTTTGGAAGCGCCCGGATTCGACTTATTTAACCGGCACGCAGCAGTGCCACGCATGGGCCTGGACAGCTCCACCTTGTTCGGCTGATTGTTCACCTTCATTGGCTATCTGGATTTTGCATAGAATCCCGATTATGCTCGCAGTTAGAGCTTAAATCGCCATGTGAAATTTAGCTCTCGTTTTGGACTTTTGTACCCATAGCCTTGGAAGCGCCCGTCATAGCGCCACTGAATCGTTTGGAGGGGATTTCACCGCGACAATCGGGCGCCACTGGCATGAGAGAGATTGATTTTCACAGCGAGTGGGCGGTAGACAACTGTAGCATACAATTAGGACGCATTGTATGTCGGTACAGTGCCTGCTTGTTCCCGATTAGGACCTCCGCAGTAATAAATCCTTCCTTCCTTCCTTCCGCAATCTCACTATGAGCGATCAGACCCTGGAGCACTCGAAACCTCGGGACGCTATGTTTGCCCTCATCACTGCTGTCTATCTCTGGAGCTTCTGCATAGAATCCCGGTGATGCCGCAATTAGAGTTGAAACTGCTGTGTGACACCTAGCTCCCGTCCTTGGATCTTTGTACCCATAGCCTTGGAAGCGCTCGTCAGAGCGCCAACTTGAATGCGAGCACCCCTTTCAGGATCCGGAGAAGTGCTTGTAGATGATATAAATCAGGTTCGTGGCATGTCGGCAGGCGAGTTCCATTTTGAACTGAAGCAGGACCGACTACAATACATGCCTGCCACTCTACTACACAAAGACGCTTGAGCGCCAGTGCTGTAAGGCAACAAAATCATCTAGAACTGAAACCGCCGTGTGAAGTTACGAGTAGCCCCCGTTTCTGGACCTTTCTGCCCATGGCTTCGGAACCGCGCGTCAGAGCGCTAAATGGGCGCCAACTTGAATGCGAGCACTCCTTTCAGGATCCTGAGAGGAAGCGCGTGTAACTGATATAAACCGGGATCCTGGAATGTTAGCAGGCGAGTTCCATGTTGAACCGAAGCAGGGCCGACTAAGACGACCAAAGATTGAACAAGAGCCAAATTTGGGAGAGTATTTCATCCCGACAATCGCGCCAACTTCGAAGTCATCAAAGCCACTGACACTGACAGCAGAACTCGATCAGAATGCGGACGGGCTTGATGGCGTAAGTGCGAAAGACGAATGAAGTCAGGCTCCTACCCACCCGCACGTTACGGGGTTGGGGAAGCGAACCCATCTTAATGTCATGCTCAGATTTCCATCTTCCAGACTTCTCGTGAGGAAGACTCGTTCTCGGAATTAGTGAGTCATCCCGTTGGGATCGCATGTCTTACCCAACTCGATATCGAATCACCCCGTTCTTTTGCCACTCGTGCGCTGCGATGCAGTCGGAGTTTCGATAGTGCTTGCGCTCAGGAACTCAGCAGATCCAGAACTGAGATACAGAAAAGCAATGCTTGTGTGCCTCTGCCGAAGCAGCGCCAGGAGCTGCCTTTACTTGGCGGTGGCGGGGAGGCGGCCTAGTTGTCTGCCGCTGAATCACTGACTGATTGAATTTGAGAGGCTTCTGACGGACAGACACACCTAATTTTAAAACGAGGGTGTTCACGCTGCCACTCGGGATCTTTTCGGTACTTTTTGTGTAGGCCGACATTTGGGATGATTCTAATCAGCGCCGCTTTGACATTATATATATGTTACGGACGCTTTCCCGACTCTCATCCCCCCTTCATTTGCGTTCACCAGAGAACCTCCCCGAGTACTCGAACAAACAGTTTCTCATACAGCCATGAGTAGCATCGCACTGGTTAGTTGTTGCTTAAGCCAGAGTGTTTGAATAAACATGAACAAATATAGGATTCTGACAAATTTGCGCGCGTGACCTCTGTGAGGCTCTTATCAATATATTATACCTGCCCCACAAGTGCTGAAAACATCCCATAGGATCTTGAAGATGAATTGTCTAGTTGGTTCAATACAGCCCACGATCTCCTCAAGGAGTGCAAGACAGAGAGTAAAATTGCAGATCTAAACACGGCGATATATCTGCTACACTGTGCTGCCTACAGTTCCTTTACTGCACGCCCAAAATTTCTGGAATGTTTGCAGTATTTGGCTAGAGCACTTCTGATCCGGTTCAACTATCAGCCAGATGTAGAAGACGTGCAAAAAGCATTGCTTATATATTCTTGGAGCTCCGGTACCTTTTGCAACATTGCGGACCTGTTCCGTAACATGGTGAGCACAGAATTAATCAATCCTCAGTTCTGAATTTGACTGGGCCCGATTAGGATGTCTTCACTGAGAACGACCCAAACGACATGATAAATGTTGCACAGAGGATGGTCAGAAACCTCTGCCAAGCTGTGGATCAGGAAAATCTAAAGACTGTCATCACAATGTATCGAGAGGCGCTGGCGTTACAAGGGGGAACTCATCCACAACAATGGACGACCCTCTTCGAGCTCTCAGAGGCACTTTTGATGTGCTATCATGTTACTGATGATATGACTCAAGTGCATGAGGCTATATCCTCTTTGCGGAAAGTTCGAGAAATCAAACCCAACCGATCCCTTTGGCTTTGTGCAGCTCTGATTACTGGAAACTATAAAACACGCCTTCCAGAGGCTAACAGGATAATGACTCAAGTAATGAAGACCCACAATGATGGAATACAGTTATCCCTGTCTGCTGTAGAGTCTACATCCGAACTATCAAACAGTGTCCGAGACATGGATACAGCACTAGCCACATTCAGGAAGGCAGAAATGTTGCTTGTGTGGAAGCATCCTGTGCACTTAAAGCTCCTCAATGGTCTTGCTCGTCTGCTACTTGAAAGATTCGATCTTGTGGGGAGTGACAGAGATGTTGATGAAGCCATTGTGCTGTATAGAGAATTACTGGACATTTGTCCTCCAACTCATGCAGATCATGGCGAATATCTCATGAGTGCTGCTTGTGGTCTCAGAACACGGTTCGAGCAGAGCAGCGACCCCAGAGACAACGATGATGCTATAAAGTTGGATAGAGAAGCACTACTTCTTTTTGGTCCTTCCCATAAATGGCATAGCAAGTGTATGTGGAACCTGGCACTGGCAATCTCAGATCGATTGGAAGAGAGAACAAATTCCAAAGACACTGATGAGGCCATCAAGTTATATCAGGAGTTGCTAACTCACCCTGATTTCGACCATGTTACAATTCTGAACAACCTTGGCAAAACATTGCATGCACGATTTCAGCAAAAAGGAGATCCCAAGGACCTTGATGAGGCTATCCGGCTGTTTGGAGCACAACTAGATCTTCTAGGACCATCACATGCGACACCTGAGCACAGTAAATGTTTGAACAACCTCGGGGCTGTAATCGCGATTCGCTTTGAGAAAAGGGGAGATCAAAGAGATCTTCATGAAGCCATTCGCCTGCACAGAAAAGCTCTGGATCTTGATACCGCACTTCATCTCAATAGTGGTTCATCTCTGAATAATCTTGCAGCTGCTGTACTCATGCGTTATCACCAAAGTGGCGATGCTCAGGACATTAATGAGGCCATCAGTCTGTTCAGAAAAACCCTTGCTGTCCATTCTCCACCTCATCCGAGCCATCGCTCCTCTTTGAGCAACCTTGCTGCTGCAATTGTTACGCGGTTTAAGCAAATGCAAAAGCCAGATCTGGAAGATATCAACGAGGGAATTAGGCTTCTCAGAAAAGCACTGGCCCTCAGTTCACCCTCAGATCCCGACAGGGTTATGTTTCTAAGCAATCTTGCCAATGCTCTCGGAGCAAGGTTTCAACAATTGAGAAGCTTTGAGGACCTTGATGAGGCAATTAAGCTGAACAGAGGAGCTTTGAATCTCTTGCCTGCCTTGAGTCCAGACTACAATATATCTCTGAACAATCTGGCAAATGCACTTCGGGCCAGGTTTGAACAGGGGGGAGACCCAGCAGACATTGATGAAACCATTAAGCTACACCGAAAAGCACTCATTCTTCGAGCTCCACCTCATCCAGACCACTGCCAATCTCTGAACAATCTTGGTATCTCCCTTGTTTTGGACACAGCCAATCCTAACGCTGTGAATGAAGCAATGATCATCTTCAGAGAAGCATCAACATACCTGTATACCTCTCCACTCAACAAACTGGAAGCAATATTTAATTGGATTATTACTGCTACCAAACATGACCATATCACATCCTTGGAGGCCTGCCGAACAGCCATCAATCTACTCCCAGAAATTGCTGCATTCCATTTGGATCTTAATGCACGACAGCAAATATTAGCTAGAAAACAGTTTGCCCGGCTTACTTCTCTTGCTGTAAATTGTGCTATCAAGCAAAGGCAGCCAAATATTGCTGTTGAGTTTCTTGAAGCTACTCGTTCCATATTTTGGACTCAAGCATTGCGACTTCGTACTCCACTTGATCAGCTTAAAATTGATAGTCCGAATCTTGCTGGTAAAGTCCAGGCACTTTCACAAGAGTTGAACAAGTTGTCTTTCCGAGACACCTCACATCAGTTTGCTGGTCATCAGACCAAAGCAATTTCCATTGAGGCTGAAGCAGCACAGTGTCGCAAGCTCAATGAGGAATGGAAACAAACAATCAAATCTGTGCAGGATCTCAAGCTCCCTGGACTTGAGGATTTTATGGAACCCAAAACCATGGCTACGCTACAAAAGGCTGCAACATCTGGCCCAATTGTTGTATACATTAGTGAACCAACCAAGTCGTTTGCATTGATCATAACAATCTCAAATGATGTTCAATGTATAGAGCTCCCACAGATGGTCTCTATGCTCGCACCATACATGGTCCACATTTTCCAATCACTTGGCATCTCCGGTTTTGATTTAGACGATCTCTTGAAAACCAATAGCCAAAGCATGGACTCTACAGAAAATGGATTGGAAAGTCGGCTATTGGGCAAAAGAAAGGAAATTGTCAAGCTCAGTGAAGACGAAACCTTCAAAGTCCTGTTGAGTGAGCTCTGGGCAAAATTTGTAAAACCAGTGCTTAGCCATTTACATCTCAAGGTAACATTTTTTTTATTTTGAATTATAGCGCTAGTATTTAATTTCTGTTCAGAAATCATCTCATCCATCCAGACTCTGGTGGTGCCCTACAGGACCATTTGCCTTTCTACCCATACATGCAGCAGGCAGATACGACAAGGGTGACACAGATTGCGTGGCTGATTATGTTATTTCATCATACACACCGAGTATCACCACTCTACTCGACCCTCCCAGTCATATGGCAAAGTCTTTCAAAGTGACAGTGGTGGTTGAACCTAATGCACCTGGAGGCAATCCATTGCCAAGTACAAGGGATGAGCTAGCGAAGATTACTAATAGGGTTCCTGCCGAGTGGCTTCAGCCGCTGGTTAACACGACAGGGAGCACTGTCATGCAACATCTGCAGGATTCTTCTATAATGCATTTTGCATGCCATGGAATCCAAGATCCTAATAAATCGCTCAACAGTGGGCTTATACTCACCGATGGCTGTCTCAAGATAGCGAAAATCATGCAAGGGCAAGGGAATGAAGACATTAATGCAAAGTCTATGTCCCTAGCCTTTCTCAGTGCTTGCGAGACAGCCAAGGGTGACCTGGATACACCAGATGAAGCTATACATCTCGCTGCAACATTGATGTTCGCAGGATTCGACCAGGTAGTCGCAACAATGTGGTATGTCTACCATGTACATTCCCCTACTGTGCTTGCTCTGACCTATTTTACAGGACAATGCAAGATAATGATGGCCCTAAGATTGCAGACACATTCTACAAGCATCTGTTCAAGGATTGTGATCCAAACGCAAATCCTCCAGTTCTCCCTGACCTGACAAAGGCAGCTGAGGCATTGCACATGGCTGTTGCGGAGTTGCGTGCAGAGCCAGGCATTTCTTTCAAGCGATGGGTACCATTTGTACATTACGGAGCGTAGCTTCTATATTTGGTCTTTTGAAATAATGTTGTACTTGCTGTAGTACTGTATATGTCAATTCGTCACAAGGGTCCCAAAAATAAAAATTGCCATAAATTGAGAAGAAACTATTAGCGAGGAGAACAGCCTTTTGTATGATGTTCACCCTCTAAGGCTTGAAATAGTCCAAGATGCCTTTTTGATCAGGCTCTGAACTTGTGGATTGTTGATTTCACTTACAGGTACAAATTTGTAGCATGATCAGGTATAAACTATTTGAAGTTCCATCTTATTCACGTTCTCACTTTCCATTACTATCTGAGACCCCCTACCTGGCCACCCTGCCTAGTTGGCCACTTGGGAGCTAGAAGGCCAGGGCTTGGTAATTATGACTGGGCATGATACACGAACAGAGTACGACCTCCAACGAAGGTCCAGACCAAATTTCAGCCGAAAGTGAGGTGTTGATCGAAAGTCACGGCATCGCGGATCGGAATCCGAGGCGTGGGGACATCAATTTCTTGTCATCGCCTCACTTGCCGTGGCTATTTCTCCACCATTTCTTCCTCAATCCACGACTTTCGGGACTCGTTCTGATCCCCCGATGCTGGGCCTCTGTCTGTGATGCTACTGAATGGCAATGGTCTCACTACTCTCTTTTACACACCAAGGAAAGCATGACTGCTTTTTTGGGTCAGCCATGCTGGCCACCGTCGCGGTACACGATACCGCCATCCTATCGGTCTGGAAGCTTACAGAGTATGTCCAATCCTTCATTCTGAGAGGTATTCCGAGATTTTATCCATTCATCTCTGATAGCTCTGCAGGCCATTATCTCGAACCACCCAATTTCGGTCTCGCTAATAGTCAGATTTTTTGGAGGAGCTACCAGTTTCTTGTAATAGAGTTGGGTGCTCAGTTACATCCCAGTACTTCCCATTAAGCAGCCTGGATCTCAATTTGGTGTTTCTTCTACTTGTAGGACACTTGTTCATTTCATGACCCTGATTTTGGGGTTTCGTATCGGTCGGAACCAGATTTTCCGGCCTTTTGTATGCCTCATATATACACCACAACTGTGTGATATAGTCAATACAATCTCCCTCTGATTTAGAACGCAAGTGGCAGGCATTTGAGACCTCAGGCCATTATTTAGTGGGGTGGCCAACTAGCCTGTTATTTGGCCATGTTGTAGTACCGCGCAAAAGAAATTCATGTCTAAAATTATGTATGGGTACTCGAAATGGAGTTTATCAGTAGGGGAATTGGCTGGTGAATATGGTATGAGACTCACAGTCAGCTTCCGATGGCGGGGAATGCAGGAAGGCATAAAAACCTGAGTTTCCAACGCGGTCAGAGAATAATTTGCGGGGGACTCAATAATTGGGTGCTTGACATGGAAATTTGGGAGGAGGGGTATTTTAATGTGGGGAATCGACCTAGGCAGTTTCTAAGACGTGAAAGCGACGGGAAAAGGCTCGTTTAGGCACTGCAACGGCGGGAGGTCTTGGTTGTGTTTGGCACGGAGCGTAAAATAATTGCCCATTTTGTACCCACCAACATTGGGGTCGGTTTTGGGGTTAGAAACGAAATTAGGGGGCGGTAGGCAGGTAGGTAGGTATCAGGATTTTCCCGGTGTACAAAGCAAGCGTAATTACACCATCGCCCCTGGACTCTTCCCTGCTAACATAGCCCTAGCTCGCGGACCCCACAGGCTCCCCCATGCCCCACGGTAGGAACTAGCCAACAGAAAAAAGCATACAGCGGAATGTGAGGGAAGGGGTATAGAATCGACCCAGGACATTCGGATATAGCTGAGACACGGAATAACCTAGGTTTGGTAACGGCTTGCGAGCCATCAAAAGGCCAACCTGGGGCCAGCGGTAGCCGAGCCGCGGCAACACTACGCCTGAGCTCCTCGCCTTCAGATCTCTCAATAAGGAAATTTTGTTTCCACACTGGCCTCCATTCATCTGGATTCGCACGCGTAATTTTATGAAGAGACTGATGCTTAGATTCAACCGAAGTGCTGGAGCGCGAAGCGCCTCAGCGCGCTCTTGTTCTTTTTATAAAATTACGGGTCTCTGTCCGGAGGCCTTTAGACTCCGCTTGAGTATGGATCTTTCAGCCCGAATGTTCGGAAGCGCCCGGATTCGACTTATTTAACCGGCACGCAGCAGTGCCACGCATGGCCCTGGACAGCTCCACCTTGTTCGGCTGATTGTTCACCTTCATTGGCTATCTGGATTTGCATAGAATCCCAGTGATGCTCGCAGTTAAAGCTTAAATCGCCGTATGAAATTTAGCTCTCGTTTTGGACTTTTGTACCCAGCCTTGGAAGCGCCCGTCAGAGCGCCACTGAATCGATACTAATGAGCAGTCCTTTTGGAGGGGATTTCACCGCGACAATCGGGCGCCACTGGCATGAGAGAGACTGATTTTCACAGCGAGTGGGCGGTAGACAACTGTAGTATATAATTAGGATGCATTGTAGTCGGTGCAGTGCCTACTTGTTTTCTGATTGGGACCTCCGCAGTAATAAATCCTTCCTTCCTTCCACAATCTCACTACGAGCGATCAGACCCTGGAGCACTCGAAACCTCGGGACGCTACGTTTGCTCTCATCACTGCTGTCTATCTCTGAGCTTCTGCATAGAATCCCGGTGATGCTCGCAATTAGAGTTGAAACCGCTGTGTGACACCTAGCTCCCGTCCTTGGATCTTTGTACCCATAGCCTTGGAAGCGCTCGTCAGAGCGCCAAATTGAATGCGAACACCCCTTTCAGGATCCGGAGAAGTGCTTGTAGATGATATAAATCAGGTTCGTGGCATGTCGGCAGGCGAGTGCTATTTTGAACTGAAGCAGGACCGACTACAATACATGCCTGCCACTCTACTACACAAAGACGCTTGAGCGCCAGTGCTGTAAGGCAACAAAATCATCTAGAACTGAAACCGCCGTGTGAAGTTACGAGTAGCCCCCGTTTCTGGACCTTTCTGCCTATGGCTTCGGAAGCGCGCGTCAGAGCGCTAAATGGGCGCCAACTTGAATGCGAGCACTCCTTTCAGGATCCTGAGAGGAAGCGCGTGTAACTAATATAAACCGGGATCCTGGCATGTTGGCAGGCGAGTTCCATGTTGAACCGAACATAAGACGGTAGACCGCACCAAAGATTGAAAAAGAGCCAAATTTGGGAGAGTATTTCATCCCGACAATCGCGCCAACTTCGAAGTCATCAAAGCCACTGACACTGACAGCAGAACTCGATCAGAATGCGGACGGGCTTGGTGGCGTAAGTGCGAAAGACGAATGAAGTCAGGCTCCTACCCACCCGCACGTTACGGGGTTGGGGAAGCGAACCCATCTTAATGTCATGCTCGGGTTTCCATCTTCCAGACTTCTCGTGAGGAAGACTCGTTCTCGGAATTAGTGAGTCATCCCGTTGGGATCGCATGTCTTACCCAACTCGATATCGAATCCCTCCGTTCTTTTGCCACTCGTGCGCCACGACGCAGCCAATGTGATCGAGCGCAACGCAATCTCTCACCCAACGCCATGCCGGAGAACGAATGACCAAACCCGATATCTCTCCGAGGAGTCCGCCTTCCATATATACTTGACCCTGGAACCTGTTGCGGTGCCCTCGATTCAGTCCGCCAGTCTCACTATGAGTGAACAGACCCTCGAGCGCTCGAAACCCCGAGATGATGTGTTTGCTCTCATAATCGGTATCGATAAGGTATGACACTGCTTCTTTCCCTCCTACCGTCAGCCCATGAATCTTCCTTAGTACATCGCCCATGATAAGGGTTTGCCAAAACTCTCTGGGGCTGTGAACGACGCGAAAGCATTCCAGCAGTTCCTCTTGGCACCTCGCGCGGGTGACGCTCCGTCGGGCGTTCCTCATGAGCCCGGGCTCGGCGTCCCACCTGCTCACATCGAACTCCTTCTCGACAATCAAGCTAGTCGTACCGAAATCCTCCGGAAATTCAAAACCCATCTTCTGGAAAACCAAAATATACCTGAGCACGGTGCGACACTGATATTGTACTTCGCTGGACATGGAGGCCGCGCTGCATTGAAGGGTACTGAGCAATCAAGGGATGGAATGGTTGAGACCATCTGTCCTGTTGACGAACGGACCGGAGACGAGCCGTCGACATACATCCACGGAATTCCTGACTATGTCCTCGGACAGCTTTTGTACACACTGGCGAAGAAAAAGGGCGACAACATTGTAAGCGACCTGTGCACCTTTTATTGATATTGTTTGTGACATATGTTGCCCACAGACCGTCATTTTTGATTCCTGTCATTCCGGTGGATTGGGGCGGAAGCCTGACACTGAAAGCATGGCGCGCTATGCCACCAGGGAGTCTCCTGCTTTACCTCCAAACCTTGACCCCGACTTGCTTCCAGACGGCGTGGCACGTTCCTACCGCCTGTGGGCTCCCTTCACAAATTTCTTCGTCATGCTAGCCGCGTGCAGTCAGGAAGATACGGCGTACGAGTATCGCTCTCAGTCCTCTACGACCCCAGTGCACGGGGCATTCACAAAACACCTTCTCACTGCGCTACGCGGTGTCGACCTTGAGGATACGACACCCTTCGAGCTGATCAGCCGCCTGAAGGAGCTTCCTAATAAGCAACAGCCGGTATGCGCCGGACTCAATAAACACCGGTTGCTCTTCAAAACTGAATACCCTGCGACCGGACGGCGGATGGTCCTCACTGCTGTTGAAAACGAGCCCAATACTTTCTGGGTTTCAATGGGGACTGCTGAGGGTGTTTGTCGCGAGACGGAATTCTTCATCTACGATCCGGCCAAGAAGCTGATATGTACCATCTTACCAGACAAGGTGGAGGGTGACAAGTCGCGCCTTCGTTTTACCCAGGCCGTCCTCATCGATAACGGGATCATCAGCATGCCCATGGGCTCGCGTGCGGTGGTCAAGCATTTGAATAACACCTCTATGGCTCTGCATATCTACACTCCCCCGAATTTCCCGTACCAATCCGCCATATTCGTGGATGACAGCCAAAGTCGCGGCACATACGTACACCAAGGACTACGCGAAATGGCCCATATTGGTCTTCGCAGCGATGGAGATGTCATCATTGTCGAGCGTTTACTGCTTGCCACTGACTTGCTCCGAGAGACGCTGCAAACATCCGTTGTCGAGAATACGGCCGACGGGGCTAGGGTTAGGGATGCCTCGGTGCTCGAAGCCGAATGCGAGGAGACACGCTTTCCCAGGGATGCGCTCAACCTACCATTTGTGTTCGACGGTATCACCCACTTCCATGTCTTCCTCAGGCACCGTAACGGTGCTGCTCTGCTTCCCGGTTTTTCCTTGGAGATGTATCACCTACGCTCCGGCACGACAGCGGCACCACTGACCGGTAACTTGATTGTAGGCGGCAGCGTCCGGCTCCCCTCGAAGCAAGGAGATGAGTACGGGTTCAAGATACGCAGCACGTCGGAGCATAGTTTGTTCCCGTATTTGTTTTATTTCAACCCTGATGATTACACGATCTCGGTGAGTCAAGTACGCACTTTCAAACACTGATCAGATACTGACATTACATGCACTCTTCGAAGTGCTGGTATTCACCGGAAAATAGGAATCACGCACCGCTACAGGGACGGGGAACCGTCACGGTTGGTTACAGACCAGAGCAGCCTTTCGAATTTTTACTTGACACTGAGAACGAAAGTTCTGGGTTTCTCAAGTTGTTTGTATCCAATAGACCCCTGGAACTCGAACAGATTCAGCGATCCAAATCCCCCTTGAAGGTTACAGGAGAAGGGCGCTTGAAGGGAGGCCCGGTTCCTCCGAGTCGCCAGGAATCGAGCTGGAATGCGGTGACCGTATGCATCACAGTCTATCGCGACAACTAGGTTTGCAGAACTTAGGGCGCGAGGAGTTTGTTTGTTTTTGTTTTTGGGGCACCTTTTCACGAAAGCAGCGATTGAAAGCTCAAATTTCAACCGTGTCCCTCAGGAATATGCTCTTATTTTTGCTATTGGAAATCCGTAGCACATATATGTGTACTTGTAAGATCGTGACCTCTGTTACTCTACCTACACGTATATAAAAATGGAACGTCGTTTGAGACGAATCGGTCCGGTGTTCTGAAAGACGTAATCCACTCCACAGCTCCACGCCAGGTCAACGCTCCAAGGCTTGCCACTGTACTATTAAAATCAACAAGTTGAACTTCGCTTCGCTCCGGCACCGGGACATGGTTGGCGTGATGAAATGGCATTATTTTTTTAATTATCATATATTTTACAACAGACCGTTTGTATGCCACGAGAGAAATAGCCTGGCACAGTAAGTGTGGAGCGAAGCATCGAAAGATGCAGAAACCGTCCTCGAAAAATGCACAAGAGTTCCGTGGTACCAAGTTGAAACCTCAACACAACCGCACGTCTGAGAATGCTGGCATGCGTGTACTTGCTAATTAGTTTGCAAAATGGACCGACAGTGCGTCTGTTTATTCTCGTAGCTAAGTTCTCCAGGCCTGTCGAAGAGATTGTGGAACATATTATGATCCACCCCAAATCACTGGCTCCAACTGCTCTCGATTTTCAGATCGTTTCACTCTCGTACAGTCTCAGCCAGAAAAGCCACAGAACCTTGCAGCAACCTATTATTTTCTTCCCTGTATAATTACATTTAATTAATACTATTCTGACCTCATCGTTGTACTGAATAATGAACAAGCACCTCCTGCGCCGTAGTGATGCGGTCAGCGGGGCGGTAATTGGTTCAACTTCCAAATAAAAAATGATGCGCCATCAGCGGAGTTTGAATATTCGTTACAGTTCACTAGCTAGGCACTCCAGCTGTCTCGGTAACTCAGACGTTCCGGTGATCCGCACTTCGCTTAGAGAACAATTTCATGATATGCATCATGATGCAGATCATGGGGTCCGCTAGGGAACCTCTGGGTCACTAGGTTCGGAGCAAGCCTGTCTCCGCACCGGCAAGCCGGTGATTCTCGGAGAGAGGCTTGGTACAAACTGCCAAAAAAGGACTGTGTTCAAAACACTTTATCTCAGTCATTTCAGCTCCGATTACCATGATTTCAGTTGATAATATGTTCATTGGATACTTCTACTGATATCTATCTCCTCTGTCTTGAAATATCGTTTGGGGTTCTTGCACCCCACTCGATCTTTCGACGCCATGATGCATTTCCAAATTTATACCCGACCACTCTCATTATTTGAGAATTATACTAGTTTTATGCGCTCGATGGATCTGAATCACAATTTACAGAAGGCCTTCCAGCAATTTTTATGCGTAGAACTGCTTTGCTCATGCAGGAAAATCAATTTTGTTCTTTTAGGACGGGGAGTCACATCGTGTGACAGTTGTAACGCCAACTTCAGCAAAGGCTAACCTCCTCATATGGGGGAAACTAAATCATCCAGTCAAGGGAAGGGCATGCCTGAGATTTTATCTGGTCATAGTGAATGCTCAAAGCTTCGAAATGTAGAAAACTCTAACATAATCTCAGCTTTTTGCTGATTAAGCACAACATCTGATTCTACCTTTTGACCTACAGGCCATGTTGTACCACCGGTGCCTATGCAAAAAAGGGGTTCCAGCATCCAACATGAAAATCAAATTTAACTGCCTACTCGGAATTCTTATTTAGAGCCAGAATATGGTTAGACAGAGGAAATTTCACTTCATCATAATAGCGGAGAAGGCTACGTTTCGGTCGGTATCCTAGGTCAATATGGGATGCTTTCCATATTCTGAGTAGGCCATATCATTTTCGTACCTCATATCTACAGATTATCAACTTAGACCTAAGGAATCGGGGCACTTTCTGAAGCGGGAGAGCGTTCAGAACACATTGCCCTTTTTCGTCATCTTGGCACAAGCCCCTTCTCAGAATTCCCTGCGAAGCACGTGAATGTCACGTGTGTTGAGAAGGCGGCTTGATCCGAACCTACTGGGTCATCGAGACAGTGGGGACTGGCAACTGGCTTGATCAAATGTCTGTTTGTTCCTTGTTTGTTATCCTTCGGCCGCGGGTGCAGCCCTCCACAGTCACTCTAAAAATTTAAACTAAATTGTATATGACACTTGAGACGAATCTTGAGGGAATGTCCCGAGCCGAATTTTCAAATGTTGCCCAGGAAAGGGCAAAAAGTGACAGTGAAATGGCTGTGAAATGGCTGTGCAAGCAGGAAGAAAATTACTGGCGGAGGCTCAAGGGCGAAAATAAAATATCTGCCTGGGACATTCCCTGAAGGATGCAAAACTAGACAGATCTTCCACTCGAAGTGTGGCCAGAATGTTGACGGCTGAAGCTGCAGCCACGGCCATCAGTGGGCAGACATCAAATCCCTTTACGTTGCCAGTCCCCAGAGACAGGCATTCCAGCAGTTCACGTGATGCGAGTGGTACGACGATACATCCAATCCAGCAGCACCTGAACCAGCGGGTCCGAGTCCCTGATGTCACAAAATTCGTTGAAAGCGCATTGCCGTGTTTCCCTGTGGATAGACTCAACCTCAGCCCGGGATTGTACCCATCTGAGGATAATTGGGGGAAGCATGGCGGAATAACATAGTTCGCAGTCCCCCTCCTCCGGCAGCGGCTCTATGACCATGAAGCCAACATTATCGTGCGTGTCGATAGGGCAGCTTCGAACATAGGCATTGAGGAGTTCGAGATGTGGTCTGACCTCTTCCTGGGTCCTTAGGAAGACGGAATACCGGTTCGCTTCATAAGGAATATCGGGAAGTTGGGTGATGGGGACAGGGTCATCCCGGAAAGGGGCTGCTCAAGGATGATACTGGGTAAGGAGATAGTGAAGGCGGATTGGAAGTGCTGACCGATTGATTCGGTCGGGTGATTGAGGTGTGAAGTCCGACCGCTTTGGCAGATATTGGACCACAGTCCACACCACATGTCTGCCATGATGTCCAGAAATACGGAGTATATCGTTGAGTGGTGGGTTGGCGTGGCTGGGAAAACTGGTATCGTGGGTACTTGACCCGCATTTTGAAGGAATCACAACACAGCCCAGTTATGTTCCCGAACACCACTAGTCATAACGCCGTGCTGTTGCCGCGTCTTCAGCAGTTCCAGAACCCGTAAACACGGAACAACCAACGTTTGCGGTGCTCGCCAGTGGCCGCTGATGCCTTGGATACATTCACTGTATTGAAATCGCGGCAGCAAGAGGCCGAGCATTCATGCGGCGTGTTCTGTGATTGCGCTGTGACGGGTCAATAAGAAATGATGCGCGATCCCGGTTGAATAGACATGCTATTTAAAGCCGACCATTATTGGGCCACTCAGCGGCTCTTTCGTTTGAGGGAATATACTGTTGTCCGGCCAAACAGCGAATCAGGCGCACCCCAATGACAAGCATCCCCAAGTTGCTCAAGACAATGGGATAGGAGTCCTGATAAAATGATTTGATGCCTCCTTCAAATAGAGTCTTTCTCCGTCTAACGTGTAACGGTATTTACTTTGCCCTGTAACGTAGTCATCAACTGACCTATCGCATAAAAATGAGTGCCGACTGTAAGTGTAACACGTCGTCACGCTCGTGATTACACGTGATCGCGAATGATCTGCCTCTCACCTTCCACCTTCCGCTTTTTGAGTTTCGCGTTGCTGCCCACCGCAAGTCCGTGTGAATGCGGAATCTCACGGAAAGGGTATGTAGCGCTCTCAGTCTGGATCAGCCCCGTTCTCCGTCCAAGCTAGTCTCTCGTTCCCATCGCTGACACCGTCCAGCAAAAAGATGTGTTCCTCACCAAGAAACAAATGGTCAACTTCGACGCGGACGAGAAGCCCAAGGCTGCTGCCGAAAAATTCACACCCGCATCCACGACGGCAAAGGGCAGTCCCGCGGCGACGCTCGCGTCCACCGCAGGCGCGGGGAAAGGCCCCAAGATTGTGTGCGTTGGCAGTGGCGGAGAGCGTAAAGGCGGGAATTGAGGAGGTGGGCGGGAGTGCGACTTTGTATCAGTGCGTTTTACTTTCCTTCTCTCTTCCTTCCATCCTTCCGTCTCATTTTAATGACGGTGCGCCGCTAACGCTCCGCACAGAGTCCCCGGAACCCTCTCCGCGTAAGTCCTCGCCAAGATGTACGCCTCTGCCAAGCCCGCCTATCCCATCATCACGCCCGACGAGCTCAGGAGTACAACGCGTTCCTTATCGTGCCAACTCGGTTTGGGAACTTCCATGCGCAGTGGAAAGTGCGCGCGCGTTTCCTTCCTTCACTCTTCCTCCCCTTTCCTCTTTATTTTCGTACTCGAACAACACGGGGAAGGCGTTTTGTGGGGTCGTCAATCGAATCAAATTTTGAGCGGGGTTACTTTATATCTGAGTGCTCCTTGGTGTTCTGAGTTGGAGGCGGGAGGAAGCGGAGATGCAGGAAGTAGAGGCAGGAGGTAGGATGAGGAGTGGGGGGAAGGGGGAAATAGACATGCACGCATACGCGAGGAGGATTCTGATTTATGATATTTGCGCACGTCGTTGTTAATGGACTTCCTTTCTTTCTTTCTAGACCTCACGAGGGGAGTGAAGCGAGCGAGTGCGAGCGAGTATGAGGGAGAGCGAGCGAAAGCGAAAGCGAAAAGCTGAAAAAAAGGAAAGAAGGAAACAGATCTGTGGAGTTCGGGTGCGGGGAGTCGAACCCCGTTGAACTGCCTCTTGTAACTGGGACACCCGATGTCTTGCCTAGATTCTACACTCCCTTTGACCTGGTTTTCGGAGTGTTTGGTTCTCAAAAACAACTGCTACAATCCTTGGCCATTCGGGTGTGGGGAGTGGAACCCCGTCTGACTGCCTCCAATTATCTAAAAACCATCCAAAGACAGCAGTGGTGCACCGTGCACCACACCCAATACCTTGTTCTATATACTTGGTGGAATTTATGAGCGACTAAATTACCTCGCGGGGTACTCAGAGTCCAAAAAGTTTCTAAGGTATCTCAGATTTAGGTACGAGGAGTCGAACCACGGCTGACTGCCGCTAAGTAATCTTGAGACTGGCCCAAGGACAGCAGTTGTGCGTCGCGCACCACGCCCGATGCCTTGTCTAGATTCTATACCCCCCAGAACCGAGAGACAACATATACGCTCCGGACGAGAAGGGTTATGATACGATGCACGAGGCGAGTATGAGCGTCGAGCGAAAAGAAGACAGAAAAAAAATTGAAAGCATGTGGGATATTCGGGTGCGGGGAGTCGAACCCCGGCTCGCTGCTCTTACTTCAAGCATCTCTGAACGCCTTCGCAGACATTGCAGCGGTCCGCCGTGCACCACACCCGATTCTTTGTCCAGATTCTATACCCCCTGAAACGAGCAATTCAGGTTCTCGGAGCGGCTGAATTCACCATTTAAAAAAGTATTCGAAGCCGGAAAATCGGGTGTGGGGAGTCGAACCCTGTCTGAATGCCTCTAATTTCGAGAAAGCTCCCTAATGACAGCAGTTGTGTGCCGTCTGGGAACCCTGAAAGTTGACTTTTTGCGAAGTGGTCTGAGTTCAGTCACGGTGTCCGAGACCTGGTCGGTTCAACATGCGAGGTACGAAGATCATTTTGTTGAAGCGTCTGTCTACGAGAGACTAGGTTGGTTCTGCTGTAAATTTGATGACATTTCTTGCGGTATTATACCTTTTTCTGACTGGGGAAAGCCTGAGGGAGCTGTTCGAAGTTCGAACAGACTCGAACTTTAAACCTAGGCGCCCAGTAGCGCTGAGCGCTAAACAGTCATGCGACTAGAATTCATGATCGCACATGCGGTGGCCGGCGAATGCCGGACTGAGTAAACAATTCGCCACCCACAACCTAATTACTATATATTTTGCCTTGGCTGTAAAGCACCCCTCCAAGTAGCTCGAATTCTTTGCCCGAATCTTGATTCGACCGTTGAATTCATGCATGAACTTTCAAGTTCAAGTTCTGGCAATCTTCCGGCTTTCTCGCCCAATGGGTCTTCGCTTGGTCTTCGCAACCAATGCCCAATGCTTCTTCATTCCCCTAGTGCTCCCGTAGCCTATAAGCTGCGTCATTTAATCGATCCCTGCCTTCTGACCCTTTCCTCAAACCCCCATCTCCGAGTCTCTACTGTCGAAAGTCCCTTACTGCTCGATGGTGTCTGCCCCTTGCCCTGACTGCCTGCCCTCGAGCAATGTGTTTCAATACATTATAATCACCACGCTTACCGCACCAAAACTGCGCTTTTAATCGCGAATTTTGGAGTAATCCGATGGGTTCCTCACCCTGCCTTGGCCGTTTAATCACACAGAAATCTTTTCGCTCGTCATCCTTGCTGGACCTTCGTATGACGATATATTTAGGCCGAGGCCGCATGGATTTCCTATATAAACTCGTCGAGGAGTCGATTTACTTCAGCTTCAAATCTCTTTCCCCAACTGAACTCCCTTCTTCACCGTCACCTCGGCTCTAATCATGATTTCCGGAAATTCCAGCACCCTTACCGTCTATTTCCTGGTACGACCTCTCGTCCATGTATAAATCTAGTCACTGACGTGTTCCATTCTTAGGCAGCGCTGAGCAGCGTCGTCGCTCTAGGACCTGCAGCTGTCAATTTGCGCACAGCAGCCAACTATGGAATCCTCGCTCAAAGCGGAATCTCGACAGTCCCGCCGTCCATGATCAGTGCGTCCCCGACGCTTTTCTCGAAAACCATGGCCCTGTCTGACCGATCCCTTCCTCATTGTAGCTGGCGCTGTCGCCGTCAGCCCCATCGCCGCCACCGCCATGACAGGCTTCGCCCTCACTCTCGACACAAGTGGGCAATTTTCCACCTCGGCGCAGGTCATCGGGAAGATGTATGCGGCGGACTACGCCACGCCTACACCCGCGACGCTCACCACCGCCGTTAGCGACATGGGCACCGCGTTCACCGACGCGACCGGCCGCGTGAACCCGGATTTCACCAACCTTGGGAGCGGTCAGTCGTTAATCATGCTACTTATCCTCCGCCCAACCTTTCTCTGAGGCAACCTTTGCCTGCTTCAGGTGAAATCGGCGGGCTTACCCTCGCGCCGGGGCTGTACAAGTGGACCACGGGGGTGACCGTGGATAGTGCGGTGACCATCTCCGGCGCCGCTACAGACAGTGAGCCTATCCACTCATCTTATGGATGAACCACATCGCTGATTAGGTGTCCCGGACCATTTCAGCGTGGATCTTCCAGGTCACCGGCACGTTCACCGTCGCGACGGACATAAAGATGGTGCTCGCGGGGGGTGCGGTCCCCCAGAACATCGTCTGGGTTGTGACCGGGGCCGTCAGCATCAATGCTGGGGCGCATTTAGAAGGCGTCCTCCTCGGGAAGACGTCGATCGCATTGCTCACAGGAGCGACGGCCAACAGCCGGCTCCTTGCGCAAACTGCTGTCACGCTGCAAAAGGTGCGCACGTCCAGGATTCAACTTCAAATTAATGTTTAGATTTATTCTGCTCGGTAGGCTACTGTGAACAATTAGATACAGGTAATTCTTTATTAGGGTTTCACGGATGGATGTATTAGGCTTTGATATTTAGCACCATAACTATAATACTGTCCTCCACAATGAAAATGGTTGTGAATTGACAATGAGCCTGCTAGTGTTCGACTCGATATAGCCTCTGGATTGATTCCGGTCTTGCGAAATCGCATTGCGCGCTTCGGTAAAGTGTATCAAGGTGCGCTATTTGGAGTCAGATAATTAGTAAACCTGCATCCTGAGTATAAAAAGTAGATACCTCGCGGGGTACGCCCAGTATCATGCATTCGTTGTCCATAGAGCGTAATGAAATGGACGATTGATGGTGTCGGAAAAGACAATGCGAACTTGAATTTCTGATAACGGGGTCCCGGAGCGCCGAACCGAACATCATCACGCCAGACTGTAGTATACAGAAACCTCAACGCGGCGCACATGGTTGCAGCGTCCAGGATGCTGATAGTATTAATACCACGCATCGGAGCTTATGACGCTGCACTCACCAATGCCCTTGCGATGACGGCGATCCTATCGCCAGGTTCAAGCTTCTCGAGAAAGCCCTCTCCGTCGCCAGCGCCAAGTGTAGCAGCGTTATCCGCGCCCCAAGTTACAGTGTGCTCCTGATAAACATTTGACACGCAGACGTTCCTCTGCACAGTCCAGCGGCTGCTGCCAGAAGCGTCTCTGACTTCTATGGATGGGGAGTACCCATCGATGGCAACCATCGGGATGGGCGAGGCAATGGCGCGGGCGAGCCACTGGTACGGTGGAGTCGTGGGCGAATCGGAGGCACCAGTTAGCCATTCGTATGGAGCAGGAGTGGCAACAGGAGCGGTGCCGCCGGGCATAAGACTAGGTCGCAGGATCGCAGCCTCGAACCAAGAAGCATTGATTTCAGGGTACGCGCCTGAAATGAGCTCACTCAGAACCTGGCAACTAAGTCGCAGGAAAACTGTGGCATTACATACCCCGAACATTCCAATTCACGCCTGGATCGTGGCTGACGGTAGTAAATTTCACGCGCATGACCTTTAGACGGATGTCATCGGTTTCGGATCCCTGTCGCGCGCGCCCGAGTACCGGAGCCGTGACTAGGGAGCACAAGGCAGCGTTGTACCCATGCGAGTTGGAAGCACAGACACGGTGCCAGTGCGCGCGCGCAGAGGTAGTGCGGACCCAATAGTCCGCAAGGTCAAGGATCTTGAAAACGACCTCCAGAGGAAAAAATCTTCGGCACGCATCCCGGGCGGAAACCAAATCTTGTACGGATGGGGAGAAGATGTCTGAAGAGGAAGTAGTCGAATGAGATACGTCACTCGTGGTCGGTCCATGCATCGTGCTGTTTGAGAGGCCCTTCGGTGGGATGTTGCCTTGAAATTATGGCGTATGGCCTTAAAGTAGGAGGATGGACCGTTGTAAGCTGTGTATATGCTGTGCTCGGCGGAGATGCACAGCAGCTTCAACTTGATTGCCGTTGAAGTAGGACAGTAAATTAGAATGACGGCCGAAGGCGGATTCGCGCATCTCTTCACCCTCGCAGCCGCCCGCCCTGCTAATAGCTCGGGCGTCGTGCACGCGATTGCACGGTGTACTATCCCGCATCATCGGAGAGGAGAAAGCCACGCGAATAAGTGTAATCATCCCAGAGCAAGGAAGTACGACAGAACGGCGGAATGCATGCATCTTTATCCAGAGAAAGGTCGGCGCTGTGGGTGCCACTGGATGTGAGCCTCGCGCGGTTTTCGGCTCTTTCGGCCGGATCGGAGTAATCGCCGAGTCCAGCAAATTTAAAGATCGAGCCCTTGTTTGAATCTTAGTTCAACGGTGGATGAATCCCCCTCGCGCTAGGTTCGCGAGTGCCTGAGTAGGTCTAGATACCAGTTGATCTGATGTATCTAGGGATTCGAGCCGCTACTGCGATGGAGACCCAGAGTTTGAGTATTTACTGCGTGAAAACAGGCTTTACGCTATGTTGAATGGGAATCGCGAGCCAGCAATATCCAGGTAACACTTGGGTAGCAAATCGGTTCAGACCAAGTTCAGACACGATGGTAAAGGACACGACATACGACCCTTGGCGAGTGATCGGTTTGCGTCTGTTGTGCTGAATACTGGATGGGGATGAGCCTACACAGCCTTCTCTCACCCCAGTGAACTCCTCGGGTATTATGTAAAGACCTCTTAGGTAGGTTAAGTTGTCGTGAATTAACCTACCTAAGAGGTACGCCTCTGGCGGGAGGCCGGATGTCCACGTAAAGCTTCTATTACTCATTGGACTGATGCTGGCGACGAGCGCCTCCTCCAGAGGTCTGGAGGCGACATTATGCACACTGCATCGACTGTTCCAAAATACGAGACAGTGTTTATTGAACATAGATACACAAGACATAATGTACAGAAGTAAATACACAGTAAAAACCATCGCGGGGGAGGCGCAAAACCAGTTGGGGGCAGCGTAAAACCTGTTTGTGGCGCGTGTATGCGTTCGCATCGCGCGGGGGGTTGCGCAGGGGCGTTCACATCGGCGGGGGCGCTCAGCAGGGGCGCTCACATCGTGTGGGAGCGTCCTCGGCGCCAGGTGGCGGCCGTGAATACAGCGGGGGGCTGCCACATCCCGCCAGCGCTGCGCGGGGGGTACAGGGGCATCGCACGGGGGGTTGCGTACGGGTGTTCGCATTGGCGGGGGCGCTGTGCAGCGGTGCTTGCGTCGTGCGAGAGCCTTCTCGTTGGCAGGGGGCGGCCATGAAAACAGCGACGGCGTCCGCATTGGGCCGCTGGGGCGTTCGCGTCGCACGGGGGCTGCGTGGTTTCATTTCGCGGGGCTGCGTGTTTGCGTGAAAGTGGATCGTATGCTCAATGTGGCGGCGCCGCGGCGGCTCTCATGCTTTCTGCACCATCCGGCGGCGGTTGAAATGCGGCTCTGTCGGTCGTATCGATGGCAGGTTGGGTTGAATCCATTATTCCATTATTCAAACCAGGAAAAACCGTTGTATTTAAACCACCAATGGTAGTGTTCTTGACATGGGAAAGGCTCGCATGCGTGCAGTTGATGCCCGGCATTGGCGGCGACAGTTGGTTGGGGAAGCAGTACGTGTCACGGAACAATTGGGTGTGCACAACGATGGTTGACGTTGTTGCTTGTTGCGGGAGTGAGGGGTTTGGGAACGGCGGCCCTGCAAATCTTATAGTCGCCTCGGAGGCGGCTCGAAATTTTGCAGTGCATGCATTTGGAGGGCAGCGGTGGGGTTATTTGAAACCATGAGCATGGGTGTTGGAGCCGCCATTTATTTCAGATTGAAACTAGGTTGAGAGAGGCGCAGAAATCCCACAAATAAAGATCAGCACATAGATTTCTTTGATGTACTACCGCACACCTCCACTCCAAATAGAGATATGTGGGACCCGACACCGAACGTGCTGAGTGCGACGCAGTTGCCCGCTGGGTCTCAGTGGCGGCGATGGAGGCGAAGGAGGCGGGACAGAGGGTAAGGAGGTGTGAATTTGGATGACATCAAAGCGTGATCTGGATCGGCGCTTACGGGGCGTCTAAGCGGAATCCGTTTCTTGTCACCATCTTTCATCTCACCACCACTGCGGCGACAGCTCGCCACGGCGACGCCTCCTGGCGGCCTCCGCCGCCTCTCCCGAGGTCGGTCACGTAAAGTGGCGCCGCCACTTTCCTTAACGGGTAGCCAATTGGATCGCGAATAAACGTCAACCCCCGCCATTCTTTTTGTCTGCACCGTATCTTACACGCGATCGGTGGGTCTGAGCATCGGAATCGTATTTGATACGATGCCCGCTGCCCAATGATTTTCTTTTACATTTCTTCAGACTCTTTTATTCAACGTGCATGAAATCACCCAAAAGCCAGCTTAATTCCCATTAATAACTTGGCTCTTACCACCATCTTCAATGTAGGCCGTCGCACCAAAACCTTTACCGTCGAGGAGGCGACTGCAGGACATCGTGAAAGGGTTCACAGACACACTCGGGGCCTCCAGTACGCCGTGCTGTCTCCAATTTCAAGCCCAAACCATTTTTTTCTAATCAACCCCTAAGTGGTGGAAACTAGGTGCGCGCAGCATCACGGCGCACACGCAACTCCCGCGAGGTTTCGAATACCTTTGCGCATTTTCTCCTGTGCCCCTACTGTCGCCTTTGCTCCTCCCAACCCCGTTCTTGTCAAATGCAGCGGGCAGCGCGCACCCTCGGCTTCTACTTTCGGTGAGTGCAGCGGCACTCGCTCATCGAACGTGCGTACCTCCTGCACACCCCCGGCTCTCTCGCCCGCCACGGACGCGCGCACCTCCCGCAAACAGCGCCTACTTCACCTACTCCCCACGCCGCCCAAGTCCGGTCAAACAACTCGCCTCCTGCAGACACAAGAAATCTGCACGTACCCAGGATCAATATCGCGCGAGGCAAACATATACATCTCGCCCACACCTCCTCAACTCGCCGCGTCGTACTAATGCGCGCAGTCACCGCCGATGCGAATGTGAACGAGAAGGTGCAGACACCATGTGATCTCCCAAAGCTCGCCCCCGTTGCTTTCACGACCGCATCCGCACGATGGAAACGCCCCCTGCGCACCTCTGCACGATGCGAACGTGAAGGCGCCAGCCTCACAGCTTTTGCCCGCTGCGCCGCCAGTTTCATGCCCGCGCCCGCACCCACATGATGCGAAACCTCCGCGCCGGCTCTCGTGCCATGTGAACGAGTGGGCAGTCTGCCGCTGCTTTTGCCCCCAACTCGCGCTGCTTTCCCATCCGCCCGCCTGTTATGAATATCGCCGCGCAATGCAAATTCACGGCGCAACGCTGACGCTCCCGCTGCTTTCACGCTCAATGTGAATGTCCTGAACATCGCTGCACAGCCCGCTGCGGTTTGTCCTCGATACGCCGCCAGTGCCCGCCGTGCTCTGCCTGCACTCACGCGGTATTTGTACCGCCGCCAGTGCCGCCCCAATTATGCAGGCTGCGGCGGCCATTATCCAACATGCTGCCCTGCCCCTGTCCAGTCTCTGCCTGCCGCCCAAATGCGTCCTCGTGTGAACGCGCCCGCACGGTGCAAACGAATGCGAACCCGCTGCCCCGCCGCTGGTTTCGCACCTGCCCCTGCGCTGGTTCAGCCGTGTCCCGCGCGACCTTCGCGGCCGCCCCTGCGCGATGCAAACGCCTCCGTGCCCTCACACTGAGTCACACACGCATGCCATGCGAACGCCCGCCCGCCGAACGGTGCAAAACGAACGAACGCGCCACCCCACTGGTTTTGCACCTGCCCCCGGCGCTGGTTCACCCGTGTACCGCCGTGACGACCTTCGTGGTCGCCGCTCGCGATGTAAAGGCCTCCGCGCCCGCCCTCAACACATGCCATGTGAACGCCCGGCCGCCGAACGAATATGCCCCACCTGGCCGCTGATTTCACGCTGACCGCCGTCGCTGGCAACATTTTGCTTATATTTCACTTTACAATATGTTTTTGTGTAGCTACTCCTGTAATAAATGTCTATGTGCGCATAAAAAACCTACGGAAATTTCGCCTCTGGCACCTCCAGAGGAGGCGCTGGTGGCCGGCGCCAGTGGTATGTGTAATAGAAGCATCGCAGCCTCCGTCAGAGGCGTACCTCTTAGGTAGGTTAATTCACGACAACTTAACCTACCTAAGAGGTCTTTACATAATACCCGAGGAGCTCACTGGGGTGCCTTCTCTTCCACCTGTCATGAACTTTCTACAACTCCCACCCGAGCTTGTCCTCGCATGCCTGGCCCATCTTCCCTTATCCGATATATTGTCCTGCGTCAAATCTGGCAATCGCCTGTTCCGGGAAATCATCCTTGCGTCTGTTTCGATTCAATACCGTCACGAGCAGGCGCGTGCTGGCGTCGAAGAAAACACGACTCAAACATCGGATTTTGTTATATCTGATCGTCTCTATGATCTCCGCCGTCGGGAATTGAACTGGCTCACCTTCGCACCCAAATCCAGGCACACAATTCCTATCGACTTCCAGCCCACCGGATTGTACGATCTCACCTCCGATATTTATTTCATAGGAGACACGGCCGATTCAAACACACTTCTTCGTACCGCCATCAGGTATATACACACCTCCCCCGGGTCGGAACCGCCGGTGTGGGGTCGCATCGATGTAGAAAAGCCTATCATCGATTTTGGGACGGCGTTGGAGGAGCACGATTTGATTGCGTTCGTTACCTAGTGCGCTCTGTTTCCTTCTACGTGTTACCCTTGCTCAAATACCAGGGACAGTACACTGAACGATACCCTATTACCGCCCGTGGCATCCATAGATATCCAGCTTCGTCAATTTTCTACTGGCGCGCCTCATCCTCTTGCCACACACCCGGTTTTGCATATCTACAACGCTGAACTAGTGCACGGGATGCCTGCGGTCTCCATCGAGATTGTGGGCGAGACTCTGGCAACTTCTTTACTATACTGGAACTTCGAGACCCGCGAGATGGATACCTTGCACTTGTATAACTGGAAATCGGGAGTCTCCAGAATGGTGTGTATCCCTCCTCTCTCGTTGTATGTCCCCATTGACCTTTACCTCAAGAACCCATTGACCGTATGCAACACGGGTCTTGTATTTCTTACCCCCGAGATCCTGATCGTCCCAAATTCCCTGCAGTCAACGCTCGAGGTCTACCAGATCCCTCTGTCAGAACCGGGCATGCGGCCGGTTCTGCTCCATGAACTCCTCCTACCTGAACTCCGGATTGGGCTACTCTACTGCCAGTGCCGTGGACAGCCCAACCCCCGCACCTCCATCCAACGCCCCAGCCGCTCGAAATTTCCTGCCACGCCTGCCGACGTGCTTCTGCTTTTTACGCTCGATGCGTATGGCAGCACCGAGGGCCCGACGAAACACATCTTCGTCGTGAATCGCGCCATCTTTGCTGCGACACTTGAATCTTTGAAGGACGATGTCGCCAATGTTGAGGGCGTCGAATGGGAGGCATGGGGCCCACACTGCACGCGCTGGATCGACGTCACATCTCTCGCCATGCACAACATCACCGTGACGTTTGGCCAGCGCATGGTCTCCATCTCGTTCGAGGCGTCCCTCCACCCCGCGCCGATCCGGATACTCGACTTCAATCCGCGGCACGTGGATGCACAGCGTGCGGTCGGGTCCGTCGACGGGGAGCACGCCGCGATCCGCGTGGTGGAGGACGTACAGGCCCCTGATTGGCCGGGGCACCTTGACGCCTTCGTGAGGCCTGCCATATCTCTTCTTCCATATGTGGAGATCACATCGAAGGAGGAGTTTGCCTTTCGTTCGGTTCTAATTAACGACGAAAATATTATTGGAGTGAGGGTGCGATGTCTGTTTATCTGTCTGTGGGTCTTCGCCCTAATTTTGCGTTTCAGTATGGGGAGAGCGGCGTAGCTTCACTTGAAATACTTCATTTTGGGTAAATTCAAGCACTTTTATCACATCGTTTTTTCACGCATTTGAAAAATTTACACCCATCCTGACGATCGCAAATTGCTCTGAGCTTCTCTTCCGGCGACAAGAGGGACTCCGTGATACCTCTGCTCTCAAGTTTGGGAATCAACTTAATACTGACAGACGCACCTCGCCTGCAGCGTTCGCCGCCCTGTTTTGAGTTCTTTGAGTATTCACTGGCTTTCTTCTTTGGAGGATCAGGTACGGGGATGTTTTATATCTCGCCGTCGACGCAGATAATAACAATTACTCCTTCTAAAAGATCTCATTTCTGCAAGACCTTTCGTGCCTATTCCGAGGCCAATTTCTCGTTACGAGTCGTCTCCACGGTCACGATCCCCCCTCGAGTAAATCCTCTGTACACCAGAATCCAGACCGTCCTGCAGGTGCTCGGTCGACTCGAGCCCGAGCCTTAGGTGATCGAGTTGGTTATTTTTGGAGAATAGTAGGGCGAGGTCAACTCGAATGTGACCCTCCCCGCGCTGAGTTTCAACTAGTCACCCAGAAACCGTCGTCGTATTAATTTCATCATTCACTGATCTGGTGAAGTTTGCAGGGGAGAGCATCGGGTAATGGTCGGTTCCAACTCTCCGATTCTTTCTCTGAGTGTCAGAGACACACGTAGGATGGAGGCGTTCCCGGTTGCGGATGGGCCAATCTGCATCCGCTTGTCCATAACTTGAAAGAATTTCAGTTTCGCTTTTTTGCGATTTCCTCCGAATGTCGTTGTGTGGAAATGCAGCATGTACCAGTTCGGTCCGAAACTTTACATGTCCGTTCGACTGCATGGGTGGGTCTGAGAGGAGGGCGGGGCCAGCTCGAATCTGTACCCCGTCGGCGCCTACAAAATATCGACTACGACTCTGGGACTGCCGGCGCATTTCGATGTGCTAAATGTACGTGCTCTTTCGCAGGCCGCGATGATAACGAAACCAGCCGGACTGGCCATTCGGAAGTGGACCTAGGCTCACTGTTTGGTTGATCCCTCGCATACGCTGTTAGTGATGTGTCTCACACCACACCCGAGTTCTATTTCTATTCCTGTATCTTGCTTCCAGATGTGTTTCTGGTTAGCAACTAGTAGAAATGAAGCCTAGCACGACCAGTGATGAATCAGGATCTGCTTGGGCTCCTTTTCGGCATTTGCTCTCTTTTTGCTCTTCTGGTTGAACTTCTGGCTGAGTTTCAGACCAGGAACAGTCCGGTTCAACTTCCAAATTAAGAATGCCGCAGCTCAAGTTTGAACATCACTAGCGACAAATCCATCCATTACAGTTTACTAAGTACTCAGTTCCCGGGATGCGGGTAGTACGACGAAGCACCCAATCCAGCGGTATCTTAACCAGCGGGTCCGCCAGATCATACGTTTTGTCAAACATTCCTTGCCGTGTTTCCCTGTGGATAGATCCAACCTCAGCCCTAAATTGGACCCATCCGGGGATAATTGGGGGAAGCATAGCGGAATAACATGGTTCGCGGTCCCCCTCCTCCGGCAACGGCTCCATGACCATGAAGCCGATGTCATCGTGCGTGTCGATAGGGCAGCTTCGAATATAGCATAGAGGAGTTCGAGATGTGGTTTGACTTCTTCCTGGGTCCGTAGGAAGACGGAATACCGGTTCGCTTCGTATGGAATATCGGGAAGTTGGGTGATGGGGATGGGGTCATCCCTGAAAGGGGCTGCTCAAGAATGATAGTGGCCCTGGGCGAGGGGATGGCGAAGGCGACTGAGGTATGAAGTCCAATCCTTTTGGCAGAGATTAGACCACAGCCCGCACCACATGTCCACCATAGTGTCCAGAAATGCGGAGTATTTGGTTGAGTAGCTGAGTTGGTGCACTAGTAATAACGCAGTTCTGTCAAACACAAGACGGAGTTCAAAAACCCGTGAACACGGAGCAGTCAACATTTGCGGTGCTCGCCAGTGGCCGCTTATGCCTTGCATACATTGACTATTAAAATCGCGGCAAAGACCAGGAGGCCAAAGATTCATGCGGCGTGTTCTGTTATAGCGCTGTGACAGGTCAATAGGAAATGCTGCGCGATCCCTAGACTACGGCAACGCAAGCCCGTCTTGTTAGAATGGCGTAGACAGACTGGTTACGAGTCTACGCGATCCCAGTTGAATAGGCATGCTATTTAAAGACGACCCTTACTGCGTCACCCAGCGGCTGTTGGATCGCGTACACCACGACTAGCTGTGGGGAGACGCCGTGATGACTCCCTCGCCGCTAGATCGTTACTCGCGTGGATTTGAAAGCTCTCAGAGAATGTTACATGTCTCCGTCGTGAGGGCCTACGCGGTGACAACTGGTACGTTGTACAATCTTGAACATCGGATCGGCCCGGTGGACCTTAAACGTTCAAATTTCAAACGGTGCTTTGTGCGGAAGAGATACTGGAACCACATACTATCGGACCATGGTTTGGTCTCTCCCGCACAGTTCCGAGGTTTGCAGCAGATAAGGCGGTTGCGGCACCGTTGGTATTGTATTCATTGTCTTTACTTTCCTATGTTAAAGATCATGAAATTATAAAAGCTCACAAAGCACAGGAATCAAGAATTGCAGCGGCGAACCACACCCGATTCAATACCTCATATTTGAACCAGTCTCAATTCTGTTTGTTCGGTTAGTGACGGTCATTCACTCAGTCTCCATAAATATTCCATTCAGTTTCGGGTAAAATTTTGTTGCAAAATACCATTGGCAGTGACAGGGAAAGTAGATACTACATAGTCGTCGAGCAAACAAAGAACACCATTCCGCAATTCAGGAAAGATCAAATCACAACCAGCCCAGGCATTGTGGCTTCATCCAAGTCCACCTCCAGGTCATCAATCTCAGGGATATTGTCTTCCAACTCATCCACAATTCCAGAAGGTGCATTGAGCTCCACAAGATGAGCCAAATTATTTTTGTGTTGCTGCAGCACATCTTCGCCAACCTCAGCTAGCTTCTCTTGGATATATTTAACCTGCTTCGCCTGTGATGACCGTTCAAACAGTAGCTTTGCTGTTTCCCAAAGTTCAACTGCCTTGAGAAAGTTGCCATGCCCCTTGAAAATATCTCCGAGCCGGAGCAGGCATTCTGCTCTGCTGCGATGCACATCCATATAAGTGAATCCCTCCAACGCAACTGTAAACAAGTTGATTGCTCTGCGTTCATCACCCTGAGCAAGAAAAATATCCCCAAGGAATTTGAGACCCTGATGGATTTCAAGCTGCTCCCGTTGTTTGAGTGAATACACGAGGAACACTGTTGTCCAACCAGACATCGAATCAGGGGCATCCCACTGACAAGCATCACCCAGTTGCTCAAGACAATGGGATATGATTTCGGAGTAATTAGAGAGCTTGCGCAAAAGCCGCACAAGCCGCATGCGGCTTTTGTGCATTGCGCAAAGCCGCGGGTTTTTCTTCACTGTTCTTAATTCTTGTCTTGCTAAATACCATTCAATACCTCTTAAATCTCATATTCCACTCTTGAGAGTGCTATTTATTGGATGTGCAACTGTGGGAAGCCGCATTTTTTTCACGCATCACCAAGGCATCATTCAAATTCCACTTCCCTTTCCCACACTCTCACGTCTTCTGTGCACCAGAGGCAATGCTGAGGATGTTCCCTCTCCCCACAGCACCTCTCCTTCACCTCAGGTAAGCTTACATTGAAATAGTTGAGTGACACCTCTCACATTTCAAAATTTGCCATGCGGCTCTGCGCAATGCAAAAAAGCCGCACGCGGCTCGTGCGGCTTTTGCGCAAGCTCTCTATTATATGATAATTTGATGCATCTTTCAAAGAGACTCTTTGCTCTTTGAAGATTTCCTTCTCGCAAATTGAGATTGCCCAGGATAGTATCGCACATTGTTACTTCAGCAGCAAGCGACATATTTTGGAATAATCTTCTGGCTGTCTCGCAATTTTCTGTACCTCACTACTTGGAGCAGTAATGGACACATCAATGTCGCTAAGACTGAGTAAAGCAAAGCCATATTTGTAGGGATCCTGGCTGACAGAGGTTTCTTGAAGAACCCTAAGGTCAATTTGCAAGAATTGGCTTTGTTAAGCCGCAAATCGCAAAATACTTTCCCAGAGGCTCTCACGGACAGCGGGCCCACACCGTAGTATGGGACCAACGAAGTGCGGCACACTCGATAAAATTAGAACAGTTTACCGAGTATGCCGCATCTTGTATATCCTCCATGACACTCCATGATAAGACTCCGGTGGAAACAGCCATCATCCGGCCTGATGGATCAGGACGTGGCACAGTGTCACGCGAATTCAACCTGAACCATTCTACCGTGAATTCTTCTCTTCAAAATAGAAAAGCAGTTCCCGAGATCATTGTAGGTGCTTTCACAAGATTCGGAGACTTGCCCACTCACTTGAGTGTCAACTTTGAGCTTACTGAATGCTCAAAATTCAACTTGAATGTGCTGTTTATAGTATATACGGACCTCGATAGATGATGTTATCAAACATTGGTCACTACTTCGACAGTTGGCCAGTGCCCATTTGAAGCTCTGGTGTGTACGGTGTCCATCCCCTGTCCAGTCTACAGTTTACACTTACTTCAATTCTTGGGTAGTCGGGCTCTACAGTATTGGCTGCCAGCTTTCCTTCTTCCCTTCCTTGAACATTAAACACTTTATCTAACAGCTGATTGAATCTTTGAGGCCGCTGCACATGAAGAGCACCATACTACCCAGCACCCTCCCATGGCCATTCTTCCGATGCTGCGTCGGCATACAGCTCGGCTGTTCACAGGCGAAACCAAATGGTCTATATCGCCAGCTACAATTAGAACCCAAGTTTGGTATGGCCTCAGCGATGCTCCTCAGGCGCTGAAAATTCATTCAGATCAAGCATCCGTTGAGAATAAATTGAACGTGGGCTCTTAAGCCTCGCCGTGAGAGGAAGATGGCAGAGACCTGGCCAAAGAAAGCCTGGTGGGATGATGATGATGAGTTCAATTAATGCTCGAGTTGTAGACTCGCAACCAGCAAGCAACCAGTCTGTTTTAGGCAACCGACTTTTTGATCACGAGACGAGCAAAGGGATCAAAAAGCTTCGCCAACCGAGATTAGCGCAGCCACGTGCTTGGCGAACGCGGTTGGTCACAAGCCTACTCGAGTCGCTGTAAGCGACGATGGTACTTGGAGGAGGAGGAGGAGGATATATTATACTGACGCAGTCCCACAGTTGGAACAGCCAGTTTACTACGTATGACATCGTAACTTATACAGGCTAAAAGTTACCCATCAATACATAGAACACACGTACTACCTAAGTCTACTGTACTAATTATCTAACTCCAAATGGCGCACTTTGATACGCTTTACCGAAGCGCGCAATACGATTTCGCAAGAATGTTTATTCAATACAGAGGCTATGTAGAGTTGAACACTGGCAGGCTCATTGTCAATTCACAACCATTTTCATTGTGGAGGACAGTATTATAGTTATGGTGCTAAATATCAAAGTCCAATACATCCATCCGTGAAACCCTAAAGAATTACAGTAGAACTGCTCATATGGAATACCATCGGGACAGGGCCCGAGGCTATTCCATATGACGGTTATTCCACAGCAGATGAAATCAATTAAAAAATTATTTTGTTTATAGCACCACTGTCTAGTTGAGGAACAATGAGGATTTTGTTTAAATTATCATGTTATCAACTTCCTGCACCCTGTCAGCACAGAATTCATGCCCATGCATCCCTTTGGTGGTTTTAATGGGCATCATGATGAGAAAAGATGGCAATAAATCAATTATTTGGACATAATGGGACTATATAATGGTTGAAACAGCAATTTCACCGTGCAAGAGATTCCCCAAAACGGCAAGTTTGGCTCAAAATTACCATTTTGGCCACCCGCACAATGGAATATCAGCCTAAACCAAGGCTCCAAGGCTATTCCGTATTCCAGATGACGGTGGGTGGAATATTCCCCTATCCCAACCTGGGATGTGCTTAAAAGTGATTCCATATGACGGTTATTCCATATGATATTATTCCACATCAGCAATCCAACTGTACATGTATCTAATTGTTCACAGTAGCCTACCGAGCAGAATAAATTTAAACATTAATTTGAAGTTGAATCCTGGACGTGCGCACCTTTTGCAGCGTGACAGCAGTTTGCGCAAGGAGCCGGCTGTTGGCCGTCGCTCCTGTGAGCAATGCGATCGACGTTTTCCCGAGGAGGACGCCTTCTAAATGCGCCCCAGCATTGATGCTGACGGCCCCGGTCACAACCCAGACAATGTTCTGGGCGACCGCACCGCCCGCGAGCACCATCTTTATGTCCGTCGCGACGGTGAATGTGCCGGTGACCTGGAAGATCCACGCTGAAATGGTACGGAACACCTGATCAGCGATATGGTTCATCCATAAGATGAGTGGATAGACTCACTGTCTGTAGCGGCGCCGGAGATGGTCACCGCACTATCCACGGTCACCCCCGTGGTCCACTTGTACAGCCCCGGCGCGAGGGTAAGCCCGCCGATTTCACCTGAAGCAGGCAAAGGTTGCCTCAGAGAAAGGTTGGGCGGAGGATAAGTAGCATGATTAACGACTGACCGCTCCCAAGGTTGGTGAAATCCGGGTTCACGCGGCCGGTCGCGTCGGTGAACGCGGTGCCCATGTCGCCGACGGCAGTGGTGAGCGTCGCGGGTGTAGGCGTGGCGTAGTCCGCCGCATACAGCTTCCCGATGACTTGGGCCGAGGTGGAAAATTGCCCACTTGTGTCGAGAGTGAGGGCGAAGCCTGTCATGGCGGTGGCGGCGATGGGGCTGACGGCGACAGTGCCAGCTACAATGTGGAAGGGATCGGTCAAATATGGCCAAGGTTTTCAAGGAAAGCGTCGGGGACGCACTGATCATGGACGGCGGGACTGTCGAGATTCCGCTTTGAGCGAGGATTCCATAGTTGGCTGCTGTGCGCAAATTGACAGCTGCAGGTCCTAGAGCGACGACGCTGCTCAGCGCTGCCTAAGAATGGAACACGTCGGTGACTAGATTCATACATGGACGAGAGGTCGTACCAGGAAATAGACGGTAAGGGTGCTGGAATTTCCGGAAATCATGATTAGAGCCGAGTTGGTGGTGAAGAAGGGAGTTCAGTTGGGGAAAGAGATTTGAAACTGAAGTAAATCGACTCCTCGACGAGTTTATATGGGAAATCCATGCGGCCTCGGCCTAAATACATCGTCATACAAAGGTCCAGCAAGGATGACGAGCGAAAAGATTTCTGTGTGATTAAACGGCCAAGGGAGGGTGAGGAACCCATCGGATTACTCCAAAATTCGCGATTAAGAGCGCAGTTTTGGTGCGGGAAGCGTGGTGATTATAATGTATTGAAACACATTGCTCAAGAGCAGGCAGTCAGGGCAAGGGGCAGACACCATCGAGCAGTAAGGGACTTTCGACAGTAGAGACTCTGAGATGGGGATTTGAGGAAAGGGTCAGAAGGCAGGGATCGATTAAATGACGCAGCTTATAGGCTACGGGAGCACTAAAGCATTGGGCATTGGTTGCGAAGACCAAGCGAAGACCCATTGGGCGAGAAAGCCGGAAGATTGCAAGGTGGAATAACTTGAACGTCATTGAATTCAACGGTCGAATCAAGATTCAGGCAAAGAATTCGAGCTACTTGGAGGGGTGCTTTACAGCCAAGGTAAAATATATAGTACTTAAGTTGTGGGTGGCGAATTGTTTACTCAGTCCGGCATTCGCCGGCCACCGCATGTGCGATCATGAATTCCAGTCGCATGACTGTTTAGCGCTTAGCGCTACTAGTACTGGGCGTCTAGGTTTAAAGTTCGAGTCTGTTCGAACTTCGAACCGCTCCTCCAGGCTTTCCCCAGTGAGAAAGAGGTATAATACCGCAATAAATGTCATCAAATTTACAGCAGAACCAACATACTAGTCTCTCGTAGACAGACGTTTCCACAAAATGATCCTCGTACCTCGCATGTTGAAGCGACCAGGTCTCGGACACCGTGATTGAACTCAGACCACTTAGCAAAAAGTCGACTTTCAACTTTCAGAGTTCCCAGACGGCACACAACTGCTGTCATTCTCCAAATTAGAGGCCTTCAGACAGGGCTCGACTCCCCACACCCGATTTTCCGGCTTCGAATCCTTTTTTAAATTGTGAATTCAGTCACTCTGAGAACCTGAATTGCTCGTTTCAGGGGGTATAGAATCTGGACAAAGAATCGGGTGTGGTGCACGGCGGACCGCTGTAATCTCTGCGAAGGCGTTCAGAGATGCTTGAAGTAAGAGCAGCGAGCTGGGGTTCGACTCCCCGCACCCGAATGGCCAAGGATTGTAGCAGTCTTTTTTTGTGAACCAAACACTCCGAAAACCAGGTCAAAGGGAGTGTAAAAACAAGGCAAGGTATTGGGTGTGCTGTACGGCGCACAACTGCTGTCATTGGGGAGATATCTCGAGATCAGAGGACTCCGAGTCCCCGTGCCCGAATGTATGAGCGAAGACAACTTTTTATATTCTGAGTACCCCGCGCGTTAATTTCGTCGCTCATAAATTCCACCAAGTATATAGAATAAGGACTCGGGTGTAGTGCACGATGCAATTGCTGTCCTTGAATGGGTTTTAGACAATTAGACGCAGTTGGACAGGGTTATACTCCCCACAGCTGAATGGCCTGGATTGTAGCAGTCTTTTTTCAATGGTGAATCAAACACTCCGAAAACCCACCCCAGTGACCGCCTCGGGTATTACGTATGAATCCGGTAGGTACCTTAAGTTGTCGTGAATTAATCTACCTAAGAGGTACGCCTCCGAGGGAGGCCCGACATATATAGAATGCTTCTATTACTCATCGGACTGAGGCGGGTGGCAAGCGCCTCCTCCAGAGGTCTGGAGGCGACATTATTGCCTTAATTTTATAACAGTAGGTGTAGCGTGCGGGTGTATTAAACGTAGATACACAAAATAAAGTGTACAAAAACTAATATACAGTGAAATCCCCCGCTGGGGAGGCGCAAAACCAGTTGGGGGCCGGCGGAAAACCTGTTTGGTAGCAGCATCGCACAGGGCTCAGTGCCCCGCCGATGCCCGCATCCCTGCGCAACCCCCGGGCGCTCGTCGTGCGAGAGCGTTCTCGTCCGCAGGGGGCGGCCATGAAAACAGCAAGCAGCGTCCGCATTGGGCCGCCGGGGCGCGTTTGCAGCTCGCGGTGCTGCGTGTTTGCGTTCATTGGCAGCGGTGGCGGACAGAGAAAGGATCTGCATTGCACCGCTCGTTTGCGGGCTGCGCGGTTGCAGTTCGCGAGGTGTTTGCATTTGTCGTCGGCGGTGGGCGTGGCATAGCGCTGGGCTGCGTGGTTGCGTTCGGTGGTGGCGGGCAGGCCATAGCACTGGACTGGGCTGGGCAGCATCGTCTGCACTGCGCCGCCGGGGCGTTTGCTTCACGCATGAGAAGCATGGTGACGGTTCACATTGTGCGGGGCTGCACGGGGACATTCACATTGGCGACGGGAGCGTGTTGCGCCGCTGGCGGGCTCGCGTCGCCTATTAGCTGCGCAGTTGCAATTCGGGGGCATTCACATGGGTGCTGGGTTGTCGAGTATAGCACTGGACCTGGTGGGGCATCCGCATTGCGCCGCCGCGACGTTTGCATTGCGCATCGGCAGCGCATTTGCATCTGCATATTGCGGGTGTGCGTCCTCATAGGCGGTGTCGGGCGGGGCATCTGCACTGTGCCGCCGCAGATTCGTGTCGTGGGGCTGCACGCTCCAGTTTGCATCGTGTAGGTGCACGGGGACGCTTACATTAGGGGCGGTGCGAAAGCAGGGAGGCAGGTGCATTGGTGTTCGGATCGGGTGGCCGTTCATATTGGCGAGGGTGTGGCGGGGAGCGGCACCTTTGCATTGGCATCGTGTTCGCTGGCGTGGTGGCGTTCACAGTTACGGGGTGCGAAAGCGGTGGGGGCTGGCGTCTGCGGACGTAGGTCGAGTGTCGGGCGTTGGTGCCAGCAATGGACAGATGTTCACGGCGGCGGGGCCCATTGCGGTGCATGCCATGCAGCGGGGAGGTGTGGGGGAGGTGCACAAGATCCTATACTCGCAATTTTTTCGTCGTGGAGGCGCTGTGCACGGGAGGTGTGTGCATTCGAGGCAGGCGAGAGAGCCGGGGGCATGCCATAGATGTTCTCGTTTGATGAGCAAGCACCGCTGCGACGCCGAGGCTTCTGCTGCCCGCTGCATTCGACAAGCACGGGGGTCTGAATGGGGCAGAGGTGGTGGTGGGGTGCCGAGAGGACGTGCAAAGGCTGTAGAGACGTTGAAGAAATTGCGCGCGCTGTGAGGCTGCGTACTACCACTTAGAGGTTGATTAGAAAAAACTCTTTGTGCTTGAAATCGGAGACAGCGTGGCGTACTGGAAGCCCCGAGTGTGTCTGTGGTACCTTTCATGACATCCTGCGGTCACCTCCTCGAGGAAAAACGCTCTGGCACAGCGGACTACATTGAAGATGGTGGTGAAAGGCAAGTTATTAATGCGAATTGAGCTGGCTTTTGGCCGATTTCGTGCACGGCGAAATAAAGGGTCTGAAAAAATGGGGAAAAAAATCAATGGGCAGCGGGCATCATACCACATACGATTCTGATCTTCAGACCCACCGGTCGCGTGTAAGATACGTGCAGAGAAAAAGAATGGCGGGGGTTGACGTTTATTCGCAATCCAATTGGCTGCTCGTTGAGGTAAGTGGCGCCGCCACTTGACACCTCCGACCTCCAGGGAAGGCGGGAGGCCGCCAGGAGGCGTCGTCGCGGCGAGCCATCGCCGCACTGTGGTGGTGAGAAAGGGAACACTTAGACGCCCGTAAGCGCCGGTCTAGATCACGCTTTGATGGCATCCATTTTCACATTGCGCCTCTGTCCGCCTCGTTCGCCTCCCTTCGTCGCCACCTCCACTCCAGCTGCCTCTCAGAGACAGAGCATTGTTGCACGCTTGACCCACCCTGCATAGGATCTTGCAAGAAACTCAAAAGACACTCATCTCTATTCAAAAATACAGAATCACTGGATTTCTGCACAGCGGCGCACCTTGTTCAATCCGGTTTCAAGTCTGCGAAACATGGTGGCACCAGAAACTGTACTCACCGTTCCTGAAGACCCCGCCTGCCGCTTCAAAAGCAACGGCTGCAGACTTTTGAAGCGCCCCCGAGCCCGCTGCAGAATTTGCGGCCATTGCTACTTTAGAACCCCACGGTTTTACGCGGTGCGTGCTCAATTGCACAAGATAGGGTTCGAGTTTCAGTGACTGCACAATTTAACCAAGCCCAGTACCACTCCCTCAGCCCATCATCGACGCCGACGACGCCCCCCAACCGCCGCCAGTGCAGAAAGCGCCCGCGTCAAGGGTGCGCTTGAGCGTACAATCACGACATGTGTCGCACCACTGCACACCATTCATTGGCACCATGTTGCTCTCAACCACCGCCACGTGGCGAATACCGCCGCCCACCCCAGACCACCGCCGAATGCTGCACAAAGCGCCTGGATGAAAGCCGCCGTCGCATCAAGGGTACGATCGTGCCATGTACCGCTGCTGCACGCGCCTGCCTCGAACCTCATCCATCGGCACCCTGTGCTGTGCGCAACCGCCTCTGGACGCCCCGGCAACGTATGATCACCGCCGCTGGCCGCCGCGATGCCCTATGCAGGCCCCGCAAATAAATACACGAGTGCCCTGCCACTGCTTTCACACCTGCTCTCCTGATGCAAACACGAACCGTAACGCCCCGCCCGACGCGATTGCCCTGTAAATTATGTTTTTGTGTATCTTAGTTTGATCTTAGTACTGAAATGAATCCAGGCGACGGTCATAAACGGTTGCACTGCGTGAAACGGCCAAAATAATCCCGCCTCCGGAGCTTTTGTCGCCACCATCAGTCCCTCCTGCCGCTCCCACACGATGCGAGCGCCTCTGCACAGTGCCCCCTGCCGATGTGAGCCCCTCTGGGCGAACCCTCGCGTGATGCGAACACAAAAACGCGCCGCAAACAGGGTTTATGCTGGCCCCCAACTGGTTATGTGCCTCCCCCGCGATGATTTTCGTTGTATAGTACACTTTATTTTGTGTATCTACGTTTAATATACCCGCACCCTACACCGACTGTTATGAACTACAATAATAATGTCGCCTCCAGACCTCTGGAGGAGGCGTTGGCGGCCACTGTCAGGTCAATTACTAATAGAAGCATTCCATATAAGGGGGGCCTCCCTCAGAGGCGTACCTCTTAGGTCACTTAATTCACGACAACTTAAGCTACCCAAAGGATTTACACGTAATATCCGAGGCGGTCACTGGGGTGCGAAAACCAGGTCAAAGCTATCCTTACGTAACCTCCCCTCCCATCTACTAGAGGCAGTTCAACGGGGTTTGACTAGGTTCGACTCCCCGCACCCGAAACTCGCCAGATGGATCTCATTTTTTTCTCCCGCTCGACGCTCTCCCTCAAACTCGCTCCATTCGCTCGCTTCCCTCGTGAGGTCTAGAAAGGAAGAAAGAAAGTCCATTACTAAACAAGTGCGTAAATATTATAAATCATAATCCTCTGCCTATCCGTGCGTGTCTATTTTGCCCTCCTCCCCCCGCTCCTCATCCTGCCTCCTGCCTCTGCCTCCCTCTTCATCCCACCTCACCCTCCAACTCAGAACACAAAGGAGCACTCAGATATAAAGGACAAGTCACTAAAATTTGACTCGATTGACGACACCATAAAACGTCTTCCCCTGTATCCGTGCCACCTCCAGCTCGAGCGTCGTCGGCTGGCGCGAGCCGTCTGCGGCGGCGAAGGTGCCTGCACCCCAGGGGGAGCCGCCGTGCACCTCCCCCGGCCCCGTGAGCTGCTTGAACGCGTGCGCGTACCCGAGGGGGACGTAGAGGACGCCATGGTGTGTGAGTGTGCTGTGAGAGAGTGCGGCGTCAGCGCCAAATTCCAACAAATATTGGATGAAAGGGTGGAATAAAGAAAAACCCGCCTAATCGTATTCAAAATCGTCACCTCCTGCCCACCGCCCGGACCCGCAGTCGAAGTGAAGGCGCCAGCGTATTTTCCGGTGAGGGCGCCGGTGGACCAGAGGGAGGAGGTGGAGTCCCAGAAGGCCTGCGGGTGTCAGTGTTGTTCGAGTACGAAAATAAAGAGGAAAGAGGAGAAAGAGTGAAGGAAGGAAACGCACGCGCACCTTCCACTGCGCAGGGAAGTTCCCAAACCGGGTCGGCACGCCCATGAGGAAGGCGTCATATTTCGCGAGCTAGTCGGGCGTGATGATGGGGTACACGGGCTTGGCAGGAGCGTACATCTTGGCGAGGACTTACGCGGAGAGGGTTTCGGGGACTCCGCGCTTGTTGTTAGTACCGCCATTCAAAGAACAGGGATGGGAGAATGAGAGAAACCGCACTGATACAAAGTTGCACTCCCGCCCGCCTCCTCAATTCCCGCCTTTACGCTCTCCGCCACTAGACACATCACTGTCATCAGTTCAACCCCCGTAAAGCCGCATCAAACAGAACGCACTCTTAGTGACATGCCCGTACATCGAGTATATGACGATCGCGATCTTGGGGCCCGTGCCCGTGCCAGCGGGGGACACGAGCGTCGCCGCGGGGCTGCCCTTTGCCGCCGTGGGTGTGGATTTCGCGGAAGCAGCCTGGGGCTTCTCGACCGCGTCAAAGTTGGCTTTTTGTTTCTTGCTGGGAAGCACATCTTCTCTTGCTCTTGCGCGACGGTAATGGGAACAAGGCTAGACTGGACGGAGAACGGAGTCGATTCAGACGGAGGTGAGACGGAGAGCACTATATACCCCGTCCGTTTCAATTGGTCATAGTTTAACTTTTTTTATGGGTGAGATGCCGCATCCACACGGACTTGCGGTGGGCAGCAACGCGATACTCAAAAGCGTGGGAGGTAAGAGGCAGATCATTCGCGATCACGTGTAATAACGAGCGTGACAACGCGTTACCGTCGGCAGTCAACTCATTTTTTATGCGATAGGCGAGTTGATGACTACGTTACAGGAAAGCGAATACCGTTACACGTTAGACGGAGAAAGAGTCTACATATTTGAAAGAGGCATCAAATCATTTTATCAGGACTCTGAAATTCTATCCCATTGTCTTGAGCAACTTGGGGATCATTGGGGTGCACCTGACTCGCTGTCTGGCCGGACAACAGTATATTCCCTCAAACGAGAGAGCCACTGAGTGGCCCAGTAATGACCAGGTTTAAATAGCATACCTATTCAACCGGGATCGCGCATCATTTCTTATTGACCCGTCACAGCGTAACACGCCGCATGAATGCTCGGCCTGTTGCTGCTGCGATTTCAATACAGTGAATGTATCCAAGACATCAGCGGCCACTGGCGACCACCGCAAACGTTGGTTGTTCCGTGTTTACGGGTTCTGGAACTGCTGAAGACGCGGCAACAGCACGGCGTTATGACTAGTGGTGTTCGGGAACATAACTGGGCTGTGTTGCGATTCCTTCAAAATGCGGGTCAAGTGCCCACAATACCAGTTTTCCGTGGGTCCACACTTCCTTGCCCCTCAGCCACACCAACTCACCACTCAACGATATACTCCGCATTTCTGGACATCATGGCGGACATGTGGTGTGGACTGTGGTCCAATCTATGCCAAAGCGGTCGGACTTCACACCTCAATCACCCGACCGAATCAATCGGTCAGCACTTCCAATCCGCCTTCACTATCTCCTTACCCAGTATCATCCTTGAGCAGCCCCTTTCCGGGATGACCCTGTCCCCATTACGCAACTTCCTGATATTCCTTACGAAGCGAATCGGTATTCCGTCTTCCTAAGGACCCAGGAAGAGGTCAGACCACATCTCGAACTCCTCTATGCCTATGTTCGAAGCTGCCCTATCGACACGCACGATAACGTTGGCTTTATGGTCATAGAGCCGCTGCCGGAAGAGGGGGACTGCGAACGATGTTATTCCGCCATGCTTCCCCCAATTATCCTCAGATGGGTCCAATTCCGGGCTGAGGTTGAGTCTATCCACAGGGAGACACGGCAAGGCATGTTTGCCGAATTGTGTGTGGTCAGGGACTCGGACCCGCTTGTTAAGATACCCCTGGATTGGATGTATCGTCGTACTACCCGCATTCCGTGAACTGCTGAAGATAATCCTTCAACGCATTGCATAATCCTGGATTCAGATAATCCTGAGTGGTATGATAATCCTTTTATTCGTTCAATGTTTTTGGACTGATAAAGGATCGCGTTGGAATAATCCTGGATAATGCTATGGATAATCCTAGATAACCCTCGCCTACGTACCGTTGTCGCCGGGATACACGATAATCCCGGGTACGTCTTGTAGATAATCCTAGATTAATCGCGTGTACTATTTACAGTCAATAAGTTCGCTGTTATTAGTGTGTAGGATTCCCCCTCTATTAAGGCCTAAGATTAATCTTCGGGGGTGTAACCGTTGCACCCGAGGCGTCCGTTCTCTTGGCCGTAATTCCCATGTCACGGCAAAAGCCGCGCATCCGAGCGACTTACCACCCTGGAAACCCACGGAATGCTTGAATAGCGATGGATCAGTCTCAGTGCAACTCGGGTGAAGGTAGCTGCCCGCCAATAGCACCAGTCCCCCCCGCAAGGCACTCCAAAGCGCGAGACCTACGATCCGTGAGCTCCACGGTGATGTACCGCCTGAACAGACGTCAAAGAAGTGTATGTAAAATAACTGACAGCGGGAATTTAGGGTGCCGGAACTGTCCCAACAAGAAGATGGAGTTTTAGAGTCTTTTGTGAGCTCAGAGTGGATCCTGGATGAAATATAAAAGAATCTGAAGGTATGGTTAGAGCGAAACAGAGGCTGTAAACAGGGTAAGTGAATAAATTGAAGATAGGGCTGTCGCCCGTTGCCGTTGCCACGGTTCCACGGCACCCGTCGAACGGGTGCCGTGCCCGTTCCGTCGGAGATTTGGGGCATCTAAAAATGGGCCGTTGAGACACGGCCGTCACGGCAGGTACATGGGTACACGGATGACTGTTAAAATACTGGGTATTTTTGGTTTGATTCACGGAATCTGAGCCCTGGAATCGCTCTGCAATCTCATCTCGCCATGTCCTTACTCTTCCTCCAAGGACTGAGGCCTGTGCTATGAGATGAATCTCTGCCTGGGTTAGCCGATGTATTTGTCCCTTGTGGGAATCTCGCAATATTTCACCTCAAAAACAGTGTTTCGACGCATTCTGCACCAGCGGCTGTTTCTTTTCACAGAAATGATTGACCAGTACCTGTTTCAACGCCAAAACGCACCAAATCTATATAAGAAATGAAGACGGCATGTCCCCCGCACACAAACCTGTTTATGTGGCCACACATTCGTATTGGCTCCCCGAACTCCACATGCCGTCAACATGTCGTCACCTGCTCCACGGTCCGACGGAAACCGTCGAGATGTTGACTTTTGCACAACCGCTCCACTCAATTGTTGAGCTTCTATTTATAACTGTTCAGATGGTCAGCGAAGCTCTCTGTCTACAACGTCAATATGCGACCTCTGCTCCCCAAAGCTGAATCTCTCAACCACACTCCGACCTTATTGAAGGAACACTTCACAGTAATATGCATACTTCAATATTGATCTGATAAATAATTTGACAGTTGGGTATTCATCTGCAACGCGATAGTGTTTCACCTATCTGTTGCGGTCCGGACAAGACTTTGAAGCTGATGGCATTAATGCTTATTGGACGCTGATACGAGTGCTTTCAAGGGTAAATTATCGACTGCCAAACCCAAGGCCCACAGGCAGGATGAGAATGCCTCGCCTCAAGAGCAAGAAGTGTGTGTTGTGTATAGTAGGTTTATTGTATGTCTCATAACACTTGGGCAGGCTCTCAAGGCCAATCGACGTTCTACGGGACAACGTGCACAGAGACAACGAGAGCTTGCGACCGAGATCACCGCACTCAATGTGCATGGAGAGGTGGATCGAAGAAGCATTCGCTCTCGCGGTCAAAGGCTACGTAGGAAACTGGAAGCTGCAAAGAGATGTCTTGAACATGATCCCAGTTGTGGTATGCACTCTATATATCATTTTCCTCATCTCACCCAGTGTATTAGATTCAACCAACGCTCTATCAAAAGCAATCAATAGATGTGAGTCAAGCAACCCATTCCGTCGTCGACGGGATTTGCCGAGTTATCAAGAACGGATGCTTGGAAGAGATGAATATCTCAGAATGCAGGCTATTGCGAAGGAAATTGACCGTGAACGCCGGGAACGCGAGGAGAATTCACTATAGTAGTCTACTATGAACCCCAAGTCTTTCGAGCTCTGTCTTGAGATTGACTTGCATAAAAGCTTTTAAAAGGTTCATGACGAGAATTTTGGCATACATACAGAAAGTATTTGCACGCATGTTAGTGTGCACTGAGATACGAGAACATGCCCGAGATGCCCGATACATGTGGAAGTTCAAAATTAATTAATCACGGCTCCTGGAGATTCATGGGGAGGAGGGAGTCAAGCGGCTATCAAAATAATTGGCACCAATCATGATGTTGAGTAGTCGGAGGTTCCCGGTAGGTTAAGCTCAACCTGGAATATTGGATGAGGGAAAGAAAGCAGATTATATGAAGAGGACAAAGCAAGGGAAGGTGATATTAGTTAATATTGGGAATTACAATACTGAGCAAGGTAGTATAGGTCAATTGCCCTAGATTTTGATTGGGAGTGTCAGCCATGGACTTTGAATCATTCTCTAAACTTATATGGTGTCCGTAGCGTAGCACGGGCCAACTGCTAGTTTGGGTTAAATTATGATAAAACTCGTCCTTGCACCTAGGTTCAACTCGTCACGGCCGTCGCGGCTGTGTCGTTGACCGTCCCGTCCCGTTGGTGCTCAGGGAGACCACTCGACGGGCCGTAAAAACACGGCCGTGCCCGTCACGGGCACGGGTGGCAGCCCTAATTGAAGAATGCATAAGAACGGCCATAGAAGCTGTCAATCCTCCTATCAATACAGATGCTGTGAACCGAGCATGCGGAGCTATTTCACACGCCGGGTCTCGGCCCCTGCCACAACGGCAGCCGGACCAAAAAAATTGGCACTTTTTGGTCGTTTGACGCCAAAACCTGGGCTGTCACCGTCACCGGTTCCAAGTTGTTGTTCACAGGTCACCGTCACCTGAACAAATGCCAGAATGTTTTATACTTGGTGTGGCAGCTCCCTGAACCCCCCGTCTTATCGTCGCCCACTCCTAGCGATATCTCTTAAATCTTGCAATGAACTACCTGCTCGCATTCACCTCACTTGCCGTCGCCGTGACAGTATACATTGTTGTATGTACACGCAAGGTCTCTTTCAGAGCAGTTCCTGGACCTCCTTCGCCATCATGGATTTTTGGTGCGCTATTTCATCTTCCCGGACGATCCATCCTCATTCCGCAGGACATATGCTACAACTCTGGGTCTCTTCGCCGTATGGTAAATACGAGTTCGCCTGGTTGAAGGAATACGGAAACGTATACCGGTTGAAAGGCTGTTTCGGCGTGAGTCAAACTAGACCTTCCCGTTTATTGCACTGACTTGCACCAGCAAGACCGCCTCATGGTTTCCGATTCCCACGCCGTGCAACACATTTTGAACAACGTTGACATATTCCGAAATTCTCCTCTTCTTGAACAGTGTATCTATGCCTTAGATGGTCCCAGGGGTGTTCAATTCGTGCGAGGTACGGACAATTTATTCCAGATTCAACCTTGAATGTATCACTACCCATTGGTAACAGGCGAGGAACACCGTCGGATGCGCACTGCCTTGAACGTTGCATTCACTGCAAGTGCTGTGAGGCAGTATCAAGAACTATTCGAGAATGTTGCACGAAAAGTAAGCTGAATCATCTCATTAAACGATTTGGATGACTCGAGCATCCCAGATTTCAAGCAAGCTGGAAGCCGCCAGTGAAAGCGTAGTCGATGTTTGTCAGGTTATTGGACCCGGAACCCTGTCAGCAATCGCAGAGGGTGGGTTGCTTAGTTCGATGGTAAATCATTCACCAACTCCCTCCAGTTGTGCTGGGTCGTTCTGTTGAGGAGTTAGATGAAGAGCTGGTTCACCTCCTCTCTACCGCGATGTATGTCACTCTGCCCTTGGGAACGACCGGCTCCTTATCTTCATGATAACTATGTCGCATATAGGGTACAAGACACTCGCCCTACTCCAAGCTCTGTCATTGCTAATGCCCTCAGTACTCTGTTGCCCCAATTGAATTTGAGCCTCCTCCCGGTCTTCGGTATGCTTCGGAAGGCAAGGAAGCTCGCCACTCGCCTCGGCACACAAGTTATTGAGGAGAAGGCCGCGGCCCTGGAGGGTGGCATGGATCCAGGCGATGATCTCTATGCGTATCTTCGTAGGTTCCTGGTTTGGAGCATTTCGGCACGTGAACTAACATCGCGATTCACAGTGCGCCAAAATACAACACTGACGAAAGAGGATATTGCGAGCCAGACTTGCGTTCTGCTTGTGGCTGGACAGGACACCACGGTAAGCCTGTGTTTATACACGATGCGGGCTTTTCAGGGATATTGTTAGGCCAATACGCTGACGTTTGGACTACTTGAACTTGCTCGGAACCCTGAGCTGCAAGAAAAAATTCGCAAAGAAATCCATTCAATGACTAATTCTTCATACGACAACAAACCTCTCTTGAATGCTCTTATTAAGGTACCTACCATATGTTCCACGAGAGAGATGGAATGAACCCGCGCAGGAATCGCTCAGAATGTTCCCAGCGGAAGCCTTGGCCGAGAGAATCGCTGTACGGGACACAGTCATCCCATTGACAGAGAGTATCTCAACCATGGCCGGCGAGCACATCGACCATATCCCTGTTCGCAAAGGGGAAGTCGTGTTTATTGGAATCGCCTCCTACCAAAGGTCCATTATTTTTTAATCATTTCATCGAATGTCGTAACTTCTGTTTTCAGGGACAAGTTCCGTTGGGGTGAGAACCCAGACAAATTCGATCCCCTTCGGTGGGTCGACGGCAGAGTTATACAGGGCGAAGCGATTGGACCCTATGCGAATCTGTGCGCTCCTTCAATAGTCCATGATGCTCAGTGCGATGATTTATTAGGCTAACTTTCTTCGGCGGTCCACGCACTTGTCTCGGGTAATAAAAAATATTTCTCTATCCATGGAATTGTACAACTAAATTTCCGTCTTCCATAGATGGCGATTTGCGTGAGCGGATCTCGTTCTCCGATACAATCGATACTGAATTGACGAAACCAGGGTGATGGAGATGCAGACCATATTCAGTGAATTGTTGGGGAAATTTTCCTTCGCCCTCGCAGAAGACGAACCGGATGATCTGTTTGTTCATTTGGGCGTGACCTTGCAGCTGAGTAATCCAAACGGCCAGAAGGTCGTCCCTCTTCGTGTTACTTGTCTGTAATTGTTGCTTTCTCAAGATGATTTAACCACACTTGAGGGCGGAGCTTTAAACTTGCCGAGATCGATTTTGATACGATGATAAGGCGTGGTTTTGAACACACCTAAATTGTTTGATTTAGACAAGTTACATTAGAGAAATCTAACTAAAGTAGGGTGCTGGTCTTGTCCCGAGGCCGAGCATTAAACCTATGAAGCATTGAAAACTAGTCTAAACAATACTGAGTGAAGGGATTCTATCAGTACTCCTAATGGAGGGGCTAATATTATTCTGGAGCTCAATCAGCTAGCTATAGGACTCACCTGACAAGCTACAGAGAACCTGTGTAGCAAGTTCGGTGTCAATATGGATGCCAGGTAAATCAAGGGAGTTATTGAAGGAAACCAAGTTAAATGTCATTGAAGTCTATTGAGCTACAGTTGCACTGTGAACCATACTATGGGAGCTGTAAAACCCGGCCCTAAAGTGGTCATATGATCCAACACATCCAGGAGAGAAACCAAACCAGGGACAACAAACCTGTTGAAAGATGATTATGAGGGCTAATGGTGCGATGTGCACTTGGTCTTCAGGTAGGAAAGACGCAGTACAACCTGTAGCAGGGTTTGTAAGGCTGATTGGGCTGTTGTTGGGCACACACACCTTAATAATGGCCTTGGCAAGGAGAACTGGCTTAGAAATGTTGCTTTAAAGCTGTTCAGATGGTTGAATCCCAAGATCTGGACAGGCGAGATGCTCTGTTTCCCTAGGTTGGGCAGTAGGGATGTTCTATTCTATTTATCTGGGCACTTACCAATGTCCAATTCTCTCTCTGCTAAATTATAACTGTTTGTAACCCGCAGTAGCAAGTACAGTATAAAAGCACGACCAAATATAGTAGATTACTCAGTCAATTGCACCCGTGGTTGGCAACCAGCTCTTTTAGAGCCCCAAGCTTAACAGCTATTTAGTTCGGCAAGCTCTTTGTAGCCTCTGTGCAACTAACAGCACTCTTACCATATAACTTAGGGGTTGCCTTCCACCCACAGCTCTTCACTTTGTAGACCTCTTTGGCTACACTTGAATCTGATGGTCTTAAAACTTGAGCTTCTGACCAAAGCCTCGCATTCAGTCCTTTGAGATTGTGGTGCTAAAAACTCAGCTTCTGATCAAAGCTTTGCATTTTGCATTGTGGCTTGCTTGACACAGTCTTTTGACTGATGGTCGATACACCTGACCTACCGCCCTGAACACACACACTGAGCATTCTGAGTTTAGTGGGTTTGTTGGATTTTGGTATTAGATTGAGCAGACATTGTCTTGCTCATCTGATATTGGATTCCACGCCTGCACTCTAGTGCAACGTTTCAACGATTTGCAGAGTCAGTAAAGAGTGCCCAGTGAAGGTCTGGGAACAAATGGAGATCCCACTGGTGTGTGGGAGGTGCAGTAGTACAAAGGACAACACCACTTTTCTGAAACGAATAAATATGGGGGAAAATGAAAAAGGAAAAACCACCGAATCCGAATGGATACACCGCCGTTTCGGAATGATGTTGTGGGGAGATCAGCCTGACGATCTCCGGGGCTATTCCATCAAATGTTTCGGAGCCTTCGAGAACGTTCCTACGAGATCAGAACACTGGTTCACAGCCAATTTAACCTCGCTAGAAGGTCCCGAGCAGAAGCTGTCTATAACATTCCGAGTGAACATTTGGCTGAGATTGTGCACCTGATATACCACCAAGCCCCTCTAGTTAGAGGGCTTCATACCCCCCCCTTAGGTACACTCTAACTAGAGGGACTCAGGGTGGCCACCCTGGACAGCATTTTGGCAGGCCACAAGGGCTATTTGCCAGCCACCAGGGCAGCGAAAAATGAGATTTTTAGTGGGTCAATAGGGTATTTTAAGAGGGTCAGTAATTTTTGTGACTCTCTTAGCGCCATCGGTGCCACCAAATGCTAGTGAACACCATCAGTGCCACTAGACCTGTTTTTAAGCAGGTCAGTAAAAATGTGACCCTAATACCCAGCCATGAGTGCCATGAGGTCATTTTAAGCAGATCAGTAAAAAATGTGACCCTATTAGCTGGCCATGAGTGCCACCAGTCCATTTTAAGCAGATCAGTGAAAATGTGACCCTATTAGCTGGCCATGAGTGCCACATGTCCATTTTAAGCAGATCAGTAAAAATATGACCCTACCTTGCATTCTATAAAAAATCAGAGGGTCTGGCCGTAAAAGGGATGGCACCAGGCGAATATTAGGCAGGATGAATTGAGATTTGGAGGGTGGGTCAGGGTGGTTAGTATGTACCTGCTTGCCTAAGATTGGGCTGGTGTAGGCCTTAGTTTCCTCCAAATGAGTGTGTGTGCTGTCTTTTTCTGTTCTGAGGCCCAGAACATGTGGCTATGTCCTGGCTCAGCTGCCAGTCACTGTGTTCAGGGCCCATGTCTGCACAGCAATGCGGACATATGCTGACTAGTTGCAGATCATTGTGGATGTGGAATCCACAGTGTGCCAACATTGGATCAGTTGAATTGGGCTGACATTTGTCGACTAGGTGTAGACACCGGGCTGTTGACCCTGGTCCACACAGTCGGCAGACTCAGGGGGAGCTGCATCCCCAGCCTCCTTCTCTGTGACTACCACCTCTAGCATGTCCAAGACATGTCTATGACATACTTCATCAGCAAATCCTGGGTCTGCTACGCAGTTCTACGTACTTGGTGTAGTTTCTGTAGTGCCTGTAGTCACTCTAGTGTAGGGTACCACCTGTGTAGTTCTGTGTAGTCTAGGTCAGTTTACGTAGTCTCTGTAGTTGGCCTGTAGTTCTTCTGTAGAACTCTGTAGTTTACCAGCAGTCTGTCAGAAAAATTTGTTGCTGTCGCACTCTTTGCTTCAAGCTTCTGTTGAGTTTACTTACAATTCCTAATAAACTGACCTGCGATAACATATTTTTACTGGCTACTTACTGTACAAAGGCTTTTTAAACATTAAATTAAATGAACTGTCTCTGGCAGGAATCAAACTCATGACCTCGCGCAAACAGAGAAAATACTTAAGTGAGCAAAATAACCACTCTCTCAAAATGACCATATATACATGTGGAAACTCAAGCGTGATATGGCGTCCACACTGTTGCCCAGGCTTCAACACTCTTCAGCTGCTACCTCACCTCAAAGATTCACATCCTTCTTGTGTATTGTGAAGAAAATATTATTAAGAGGGAAATAGACCATGAATTGGGTGAATACAACTGAAAATGGTCATTTGTGGTCATTGGTCTAAAATAGATGTCAAAAAAAAAAAAACCAAAGTTGTAGAGCTCAATGAGAGCTACAAGACTTGTCTAAACATGGAACTTGCGAGCCTCGATATATTCTGACTTGAGCCTGTGGATTTCCGCTTGGCTGAACATGAGACTGTGGTCCAGGTCACCCCCAGACATGCTACAAAGACTCAAGAGGTCTCTTGCCCTATTGGAGAGGGAGATACTTTGGTTGTAGTTACCCACCTCATAGCAGCATCTTCCGGCAATACTTAGTGCTTGCGCTTCTCGATATAAATCTCCGCAAATCCTCGCCAGCCTCTGAGCCTCAAATGCATGTGCCTGTGCTTTGGAGTAATTACCAAGCTCATTATTGATCTTTGCAAGAGTGCACACACAAGCCTTGGCAATGCATTTTGGTGTCAGCAGTTGAAACTGCTAAAGCTACAGCAGTTTCGCCATAGGTGATGGCAGCGGGAAAGTTATTCAGTTGCTCATAATAGGCAGCCACGCTGATATAGAATCTGTCTATAAAATCTATGTGAGTTGCAACACACTACTGTTGATAAGAACCATACATTTAATATTCGTGTCATCAAACTGCTTGAACTGTTCTAAAGCTTCAGCAACCAGTGCCTCATGGTTTAACACCGAATAACGATATGCTGAGTTGAACAAGTCAGTTATCAAATGAGCCTCCGAAAGGGGGATCGAGGGCCATGGAAGGACATCACGAATCTGGTCAATCAAATGAATTGGCCCCCGGCCAGTGACCAGGCTAAAGTGATTCAAATAGCATGTGCAGTAAATGCTATTGACTAGGTCTGAGTGGCCTTGTTGGAGTCCATTCTGGAGGATGTTCTTTATGTTTGAGTAGTTTGATAATACTTGGGCAACTGTCCCAGAACTTGCTTGAGTCCCACGGTATTCCATATAGAATTCAAGCAGCTCCTGGAAGTGTTTTAGAAGAGGCTGAATAAGGTGATCTCCAGGTCTATGAGCCTTCTGCATATATTCTCTGATGGGCACCAACACTTTTAGCCGTTTTTGTTCATCAGTGTAGGCTAAAGTGGTCCGCATCAATGCGGCTTTGCAGGCGAGGATATTATCAATTGGAAGTTTGCTCTGCACCAGTTCAACATCTGAAAGCCCATCAGGAAGCATTGACAGAAGGCTGAGAAGACTTTTTGAATCAGGAGTTGAATTGAGTCTAGGGCTTGACAAAGACAGTGAAATCGATAAATCCAAGTTGGACTTTTTGTCATATCCATCTGAGATCAATGATGTCTTCTCCTCCTCCCAGCGTGACAATACATTGGTGCAACCTTCAGAGTCGACCAAATGGGCCATAAGGTTGATTGCAAGTGGCATATTATCTGTAAGGCAAAGGACTCTGTCAACCTCCGCTGACTCATGATTGTTGTCTGCAATATCAATAAAGGTTTGGCGAGCTGCACTTTGTTCCAAGGGTTTTAAAGGCTGTAGAAATGGCCGTGTCCACGCTACTTTGGATGGCCTTTCTGCTCCTCGCATTGTAATCTAATTGATATGAGTTAATGTCTGCCTGAAAATTATCTGGAGGACTTACCAACAATGCAAGATGGTCTACACCTGTAAGCAGTGACAAAAATTCCTCAATAGGGCTGCGTGAGTCTGCAGGCTCCCACAGTGTCTCCAGATTATCCAGAATCAAGAGACTGTCTGGGGTGCGGGAGAAGTGTTGGATGACTGGATGGGTGAGGTCTTTTCCTGGCTTCAGCTCAAGATGGGCTCCTATGAGAGCGGCGAGTTCCACTTGAGTTGCTACAGAATCACAAGCAATGAAGAACCGATTCTGTGAATATTTGCCAGTAATCTCTGCATGATGGATAAAGCTCTTGCGAGGCTTGTCTTTCCCATCCCTCCTGCTCCTAAAATGCTACCCTGGGTGTTCCTTGCCTGAAAAGTTCAAGAATGTCTTCAATTTCTGACTGTCGACCGTGGAATATCTTGGGCTCCAATGGTACATAGAGATTGAGTTGGAGCTTGAAATTATTTTAAGATGCGAGTAGTATTACTGAACATAGTGAGTGAAGGCACTGACCTGTTGTGGGAGCCTGAATAAACACTGCTGATCTTTGAAAGTCATTGGTTGATTCTCGAAGACAGAATTTGCATACAGAGGATGCTCCATCTGAACTGGTTGCCTCAGAGAGAGCTTCAACCATGTTAAGCAGTTCTTGGTGCCTCTTTTGCATGTCTTCCTGAATATCTGTAATATTTATCATCATATTGAACGTTTTGATCTATATTGGATCTTGAAATGAGATGTTGTAGCACCAGAGAGTAGACTCACCTGAAAGAAACCAATCCCTTGTTGCAATCCTTTCTTGCACTCCTTAAGCAGTCTGCTCATCTCCCCCTGACGGAAAAATTTCTTGACTTTGCTATCCCTCTGTTGGGCCTCAACAAAGGTATGTATTTTGCGGAGGGTCCTAAAGAGCAGAGGTCAGAATCAACTTGTAACTCTGCAAATTCAGCAAAGGTACTCCGTGAATATACCAATGTACTTTAATACACTTGGTGGTAATTCTCCACGAGTATCGGACTTGATATGATATGGACAATAATAATTGCATTAAGCATTCCATGAACCTGCTCCATCGAGCCGATACAGTCATCCCTATGTTGCTTGGCCGTCTAGTATGAAACATTCAGTTTTAAACTGCGCACACATTCATCATGCAATAGCACCTGAATAGATTTTACGAGAGACTGAGTGGTGTTACACATAGTCTGCAAGAATGGGGTCTCCATGGTACCCGCGAGGATTTCCAGTGTATTCGCAGCCACAGCCAAACATGTTGTGATATCGTTCAACCGCATTTCAGTAGGTTGACGGGGCATATTGCAGGTGGATCGATTCAGTCATTTGTGCTTGGCAGACATTGATATTTATGCTCGCTGGCATTGACAATGTTCATTTTCATCCATATCTTTGTTCTGCCATGGAAGTGATGTCCAACCTATTTTAACTCAATCATATCTTCCACTGTACCGAAGGAAGCCATGCCAAGATACAAATCAAGAGGCAAAGATCCGCTTCCAAGTGAGCTGCCCATCCAGGGCAGATACACACCGGGATTGCCCGGATTCCGATCAGTGCGATCTTCGTTGTGATTCGGAAAGAATCGTATTGCGAATCGGTATCCCTGAATTAAAATCCGGTATGCAGTGTATGCGACTGGTCTATATACCATTCTAGGCCAATGGGTCTCGGCCCAGCTGAAATGATTCAGAAAGCGATTCTTTTGAATCGCAATCAATATCATATGAATCGAGATGTCCGTAATCCTGGTGTGTATAACTTCTATTGTTATATACTGTTCAGGTCCAGGTGTTATATTTCAACCCCTGAAATATGTCAACCCCTGAAATAAGAATACTGTACCCTCCACAGGCATCGGAAGTTTGGTCGTGGGCTAAACTTCCTATCGATGTTAAGGCTCCCACAGAAGGACTGCTCCCTGATATCAACATGTGCGACGTGGAAGGCTGATTATTATCAACTAAAATCGGCTTGCTAGTGAAGAGAAATGCTTGGAACCGGGTTGAATACTAAAATTAGGGCGATGCACCTCAATCAATTGAATTACTGTTCCTCTCATGTCCATCTCTCATGCTTGAGCTCGCGGACAACAAACAGTCTGAGTACAAAAAACAGAGCCACCACGCACCATACTCAGTCAGAGTCTTACCTTTCCACATCCATCTCAACTCGTAAAGTTTTGATTCGGTTGTTCTCCCGCACAAAAGCTGGAAAGCCGATGCAAATTCAGGTGCGGGTCGAAACACCCTATCATTGGCGTGTAAGGAGCCCTATTTCCTAGTCATCAACTCGTTTATTGCATAAAAACGAGTTGACTACCGACAAGTGTAACGCGTCGTCACGCTCGTGATCACACGTGATCGCGAATGATCTTTTGCCATTCACCTGCCACTTTCTGAGTTTCGTCTGTACACCGTTTCTGCCCATGGATTTCACAGCGCATCCATTGGATCACTTACCTGTCACCAAATCCTCGTCGACATGCGGTTTCCACGGCCATCTGTCTGAGATTCCGCGCTCAGTGGCAGGCTTCAAGCTGCGCAGTTTCTTTTTCTATCGTTTTTCGCAGCCCCATATCCAAAATTTCCGTCCTTGGATTACACCCACGCCATCGCCGGCCTGAAACATCAGCCGCCCCGCCCCCCACACTGATACTGGACGCACATATTCCGTCTCTTATGCCCACGCAGAGGTTTGTGCCAGTGGTTCTTGGCTTTTCCCGTGTTCTCCCTTCGGTGATTGACTCGAGTTTCCCCGGACCCCAAGTCCATAACACTTGCTGAGACCTAGGTCCCTGACCTGACTCGGACATTTTGGACCTCTACGAGTCCATCATTGTGGACTTTTACGCTCACTGGCAGGAGCGTAGCTTCCTACGGGTGATACTACTGACAATCCTCCAGTGTCTTCGGTAAATTTGGTGCGTTTCCTTACCTCCGCTCAATAGCACCACTACAGGGTCAGTATTCCCAGCATCGCGTCGCTTAATTCGGCAACATCCACCACGCAATAGGATATTCGCGTATGAAGCGGATCGATCAGGTAAATTCCACCGGAGACATACAGAGTCACCGTTGTATTGAGTAAAATTTTCGACTGCATTCCCGGCTCGGCTCGGCGTCCAGATGGACCTTGCGCAAAAAAAAAAACGGAGGAACGAGAGGTACGTCACCTCATCAAACACTGGATTTTCCGATTTTGCTTGATTTTTGCCTGCTTTTGTTGCACCGCCGGTGTGGGATGAGTTGGCTTCACTATTTTCGGTCAACGAAAACACAACTGGGATTTACCTCGGTCCTGATGGAGGTTACTTGAAATTTTAGCGTTCCTAATATGTCTTGTATCCCGTCCGGGCCGGATCGCGACTTCATTCAGATTCTTTCCCATCATCTTTTAATTTACCCCGCTAAGTCTGCTCAAATCCCGCCCTAGCGAATATATGCGATGAGGTTCGTTCCAAAGACCGCTCCCGCTCGCATCGGTCCAACCTCGGGAAATCCATGTTGGGGCGGAGTGGTGAGTTGAAATTCAATTTAGGTGCCTGAGTATGATGAGCATGATCCTACTTCGCTCAGTTACGTGGTTTAAATGTAACATGCCGAGCTGCCCGTTACCTGGGGCCTTTAAACTTCGCCAGGCTTGGAGTCTGATTCCGTTCTTTTCATTCCTTTGAACGTTTCTTTACATTTCAGTTTACTGTTTGAACCTGCCAGCGGCTGGGGCCGCCGGGGCCGGGCTTAGAGCGCTAGCGCCCAGGCACGCGCCCTCATGCTGTAACGTACGCGCTCCGCTTCCTGCTCGGGCCGCGGATTTGCTCCGAGGTTGTCCCGGTGGGTCGGCTGACCTCGACCTTGATTGCTCTGGGCTATTCATAAAAAGGTCTGGCAACAATTTTGAGAGGCCGCCTTTTTTGCCACTTCCACGATGGTCGCAAATTCTGAAGACCCCGCTGCAGGCGTCCTCCGCACGATAACGCCAGGCTCGCGCACGGAATCGACAACTATGCCGAGGTCACCCACGACGCCGCGCAGGCCGATTTGGCGGAGCACAACATGTCCATCCGCGAGGCGCTGCTTATCCACAGGAAGGCCGTCATGTGGAGCATGGTCCTCTCGGCGGCACTCATCATGGAGGGGTACGACGTTGTTGTGGTACATTTGCCATCACACCCGTTAATAACTATCTCACCCCATTTTCTCCAGATCGCGTCCTTCTATGAGCAGCCCGCGTTCCTGAAGCGCTTCGGTGTTGTAAACCCGGCAACGGGAGAAAAACTTATCCCTGCGCCTTGGCAGTCGGGTCTCGGGAACGGGTCGAGTGTTGGCGGGATTATCGGGCTAATGATAAACGGGTGGGCGAGCGAGAGATTTGGTCCGCGCCGCACCTACATCTTCTCCATGGTCGGCATGATTATCAGCATTTTTGGACCCGTCTTCAGCCAGAGTCTCACGGCGCTTACCGCCTCGGAGATCATTTGTGGATTGTTCTGGGGAGGTACGTCGGGCATGACCCATCCTTTCGAGGCTTAACCCTGGCATATCCAGTGTTCCAGACGCTGACGACTGCGTACGCGTCGGAGGTATGCCCGATTGTTTTGCGCCATTACTTGACTGCGTACGTCGTTCATCGTTGTTATTTTACGCGTATCTCAATATTTCATGCAGCTACATCAACATGTGTTGGGGCATTGGCATCTTTCTCAGTAGCGGTGTCGTGCGCGCGACGCTCACGATCAATAGCGACTGGGGTTGGCGGCTGCCTTTCGTGATTCAGTGGGTGTGGCCCATTCCCCTCATCATCGCCGTGTACTTTGCGCCCGAGTCGCCATGGTGGCTCGTCCGCCAGGGGCGTCATGAAGATGCCGAGAAGTCTGTCATTAGGCTCACAAATCCCGAGGTGTTCTCTCAGGAGGATGCGAAACGAAGCGTGGCGAACATGATCCACACAACGGCCATCGAGCGAGAGATCCAAGCCGGCACGTCGTACCTCCAGTGTTTTAGAGGGATTGATCTGCGGCGGACGGAAATCGTGAGTGGTGTGTTGCGACTGTCCCCAGCAGGCTAATCCTCGTAAAGGCGATGATGGTGTTCGCGATGCAGCTACTGTCGGGAGAGAACTTGATTGGGCAGGGTGTGCAATTGTGCGTCAGTTGTATTCTCATATATTTGTCGCTGATGCTGGTCGCTTGGACATACAGCTTCAAACAGGCGGGCCTCGGTACTGTCGCGTCGTTTGACGTAAATCTTGCCCTGAACTCCGTGAGGCCATTCTTCCGTTTTCTCATGTACCATAATTAATGTATTTACCTCAGATGTTCATCATAGGCACTGTTGCCTCGTGGTTCCGTGCGTTCCTCTTCGTCTTCCGCTTCCCTCAGACTAATATACTTCGCAGTCCTTTCTCGCTTCGGCCGCCGCACGCTCTACATCTCGGGGCTAGTCTGCATGGCGATCGTCCTCCTCATCATCGGCGCGCTCGGTTTCTCTACCTCGGACGGCGCGAAATGGGCCTCGGGCGGACTGCTCGTGGCCCTCAACTTCGTGTATAATGCGACGCTTGGCGCGGTCTGCTACGTCATCATCGCGGAGGTTGGTTCGACGCGTCTGCGCGCCAAGACGATCGTCCTCGCGCGCTGCTCGTACCAGATCATGAACATCATCTGCGGGATCATCGTTCCGCGCATGCTCAGCCCGACCGCATGGAATTGGGGCCCGAAGAGCGGGTTCTTTTGGTTCGGGAGTGCCGCGCTCAGCGCGCTCTACTGCTGTTTCCGCCTGCCGGAGAGTGCGTCCCCCTTCTCCTTCGGCCCTTATCATGATACTTATGCTTGTGGCAGCGATGGGCCGCTCATATGGTGAGCTGGACATTTTGTTCGAAAACCGCGTTCCTGCGTGGCGCTTTAGCAAGTCGAAGGTCGACCGTGAGTCTCCCTTCCGTCCATCTATACTATCATTGCTCATCTCCATCTGCTCCTTCTCCTACGCAGAGTTTGGCCTCCCGGACACGGCGCCCTCGCCGGCGGACGAAAAGGTCAGCCACGATTCGAAGCAGGAGTAGGGGCTGGCTTGTACGATTTTATCAGAGGGATACGACCAGACATGTACTTACTACGCACTTCCGGCTGCAGCTCCGAGTCGCAGCCCATGCATCCACGACCCGCCCGCCTGTGGGGGCCCACATAAACGTTATGTCCTAAATATCGTAATAAATACACCAGAAATTGGGGATCTATTGTTCAGCATTGGCCTTGTTCTTTTTCTATTATCATTGAGCTGTGTGGATGAGGCCGAGGGAGAGATGTGGATTTGTGAGCAGGTAGGTGATTATTCAGGCTCGGTATCGCAAAAACCTCATTGGGACCAGTCGAATGGACGACCGCCAGTAGTAAAGTAATTCGAGAGGAACTTGGATTCGCATAGTTAAGTATGCTGGCGGATGGAAGTTGTAGCGCTTTTGAACAGACTAAATTTTGGGGAGCAGGAATGAGATTCTTGTATGAGACAGGGTCAATTGACCTAAACGGGAAGCGTACAACTGCGTGATGCCATCAGATGATGTTCGCCGCCGCCACACTTAATCAAACAAGACCTCTCCTATCATGCTGCTAATCCAAGGTTGGCCGACTTGTTGTCCAGTCAACAACTACTTCTCACAGAGATATTGCGCCACTCTTGGATCTGCCCAGACCCTTTCCTTGCGGAGAATGAATGGCTTCTCAGTTTGTTCTTGCATTTCTTTGTAGTTTCCAACTTTCCAGCGCGGGCTGCCGGAGATCCTACTAAGCGCATGGATCGTTATCCTTTGTTATCCTATACTTGACACAAACAGACCTGCTCGGACCGACACGAAGAATGAGACTGAGCGGGAGTCATCAGAGAAACCACCGATAGCGGCATCCTAAAATATTGCCTCTGCTAGTGGTCCCACTCGTTTCTCGGAATACACGGTGATGGTGGAGAACATGATCAGGCTCTCGGCGACTTCCGCAGATGCAATCAAGAACACGCTAGTGGTTATACCGCGGGATCATCTCTATAAAAGGTGAGAGTACACTGCCGTCGCTCTAACACAACGATGCTCTCCCAGAACGCCCCAACCACCGCTGCCCGTCTGTATCGTAGGGCTCGGTCTGGCGCTCTACGGCCTGTATTCGCGCAGAAACCGATCCGGTTTACCGCTACCCCCCGGTCCGAAAAAAGCTTCCGCTTGTGGGGAATGTATTCGATATACCAGCGACCCATCCATGGGAGACATACATGGCCTGGAGCAAGGAATACAGTACGTGCCGGAATAAGCCCGACATCGAGGTCTTATCGCCCGCCTATCCCCCGCAGATAGCGATATTCTGCACTTGGATCTGGCTGGTACTTCTGTGGTCGTCTTATCGTCGTCGGAGGCAACAGAGGCCCTGCTCGAGAAACGCTCGTCGATATATTCGGACCGGTACGTGCTCCCTTCATCTTTATCAGATCCTTGGTGAACGGCGATATTTTGAGGCCGCGACTTCCAATGCTAATGGAGCTGATGGGATGGGATTTTAATGTTGGTGTGTGGCGTCCAATCATCTCCTCGGTTCCCACTGATGACTGTCATTTAAGCTATGATGAAATACGGTGTGCCTTCATTTACATTGGCTTTTCAAATATGTCATATGGAAGGGAAACCACCCAGGGGACGAATGGTGAGTAAAATTGCAGAATAATCTCCGACGATGCCAAACGATTTCTAGGCGAGCCCATCGACGTTTGTTTAGCCAAGGATTCACGCCCAAAGAAAGCCTGAAATATCAGCCCAAGCAATTGACCGGCACACACCAGCTTCTCCGTCGCTTTTTGCGAGCGCCGGACGACTTTATGAATCATTTCCGGCAGTACGGAGTCTCGCCGCTCTTCCACCCAGAAAATGACTGACTCGCATATAAGTTGGGCGAGCGATATTATCATGTCGGTCGTCTATGGAATTGAGATCCTACCATCGAACGATCCGTACGTGTCTCTGGCCTATGAAGCGGTCGAGACTTTGTCCAACGCCGGCGTGCCCGGGAAATATCTTGTGGTGAATTCCATATATGCAGCCAGATGATGCACACCTAAGGTCATTATCCAGGACTCGCTCCCAATCTTGAAGTACGTCCCATCGTGGATGCCCGGAGCTCGCTTTAAGCGCGATGCCAAAGAGTGGAGAGAATTGGCGTCCCGATTGGCAGACGTGCCATTAGCGGAGACAAAGCGGCAAATGGTGAGGTTGACGGAAACCCATTCCGCAAATCTATC
>JARJLF010001248.1:0-89052 GCA_029378395.1 Mycena leptocephala | reverse complement strand
CAGCTGTGTCCTCTCTGGCCTCGCTACTCTGTTGGCATGTTTCCCTTGCACGGATTTGTCCTTCATGCCCCGTCCTCTCCGTATTTACGCCAAATGTTGCTTAAAATCCCTTTGCTATTTATCCGCCCAAAAATGCATCTAAAATATGAGATCTTTATTCATGTTAATATATCTCCAAAATTCATTTGAAAGCCTCAGAACATCACAAAAAAAGAATTTATTTGGTCAAACAAAAAGAGCTCCATAACTTGTTCGTAACAAAGGTGGCTGTGGGAATCACGTGAAATCTTAGGTAAGTGATTTCTCTCTCTTTATAAAATTATGGGTGTCTGAAGCTTTTAAAGCCCGCTTTTGGTGTATCTGCCCCAGAGGTTTGGGATTCACTCACGCTTGACAGATTGCGCAGCTTGGTCGGCCTGTAAGGCCGCATTTCTAGACAGGCACGCATCCGAATCTGGCGGCCCGGGTGTCTCTCTTTATTCCACTCTTTATGAATATCAAGGTTAATTTCATTCCAGAATTCACAAGTCATACTGCTCAGGCAGTAAGGGGCTGCGAGGCCGCGAAGCGGCCGAGCGGCCGCTTGTAGTATATAGGACTACCGTATCATTACGTTCAAATCGACAGCGGGTGTGACGCGTGACGGTTTGAACCAATTCGACATTTCGACAGGCCCTTCAACTTAGCGTGACCGGCACCAAAAATTCGACATGGGGCCAAAATTATGCCAGACGTCAGTGATGTGAGCTCCGAGCATGGCACAAATATTTTAAAGCTTATTGATCAACAGATCAGATTTTCATTTGAATTTTTCTCTAGCAGAAATTCGATGCAAAAAAACGACTGTGAGGCCTGTTTTTGTGTCCTAGACTTGGTGGAGGCAAATTTCAACCCAATTCTGCCTCGCAAGATGCTTGAAGGCCCAAAATAAGCGGTCCTCGAATTTATAGCCATTTTCAACTATTTTTTTAACCTTTTGACCAATTCGACAGCCGGCTGCGTGACGCGTGACCTCGACCAAATTCTGACATCGACAAGGGGGTGCGTGACGCGTGACTGTGAATTGAACGTAATGATACGGTAGTTGCTACCCGTGAATAAATTCACGGGCATCATGGTGGTGGGTTGTTCCCAGTTCCTGTCCCGGCTGGTAGTCCCAGTAAGTACGTAGTTATTTTGGGTTACTTTGTGCTTGTTAGACCAGCTGTTTGTCCCAGTACAACGCCCCGTTGCTACTGTGAATAAATTCATGGGTGTTGTGGTTGTGGGTTGTTCCCAGTTCCCGTCCCGGCTGGTTCCCAATGAGCAGTTACATCCTCGTTAGACAACGCAGTGCAACGCCCGGCAATTTCCGCGCTGACGTCGTAGCTGTGAAGTCATTGCACGTGATCTTCCATTGGAAGTTTCGTTGTCTATGGAATTATAAGATCTGCCTCCGCTTCGCTTCGGCTGTAATACTGGATTCGCCCGTAAATCGCTGCAAATCATATATATTTAAAATGCAGTCATTGTAAGAATACCAAATATAAGTCCGTCAATAAGGGAGGTCACCAGATATGATAGATATGGCGGTGCTCAAGCAGAAATGCAGTGAGCGGTAGGGCAGCCCAGCTGGTGTTCAGAGTGGTGTTCAGAGAGCTATTCGAACTTGCGGCGCTCTCCGAATGCGGGAGCCATTGCATGCCCGAGTTATTTTAAGCCGCACAGAATATGGGGTTTTAAAAGCTGATGGAAGCGATGATAGATGACTTGAGGGACAACTTGAGAGAGAAATCGGGGGTTCGAGGATCAGACAATCTTTGATTCAAGTTCGTAGTAGTCAGGAAGATAATTGCATGGTGGCGAGCTTATGGAGTGCAGACCCAGAGAGCTGATTCGGTAACAACTAGAGAAGGAGGATTCATGGTGGGCAGCAGCCGGGGAAAATTTCATTGGTTTATCTTCGGGTAGAAGCCACTGCTTTATACTGGAAGGTTAGGCATACGTGGCCGCAGTTAGAAGAACGGGCAGTGTGGTTTCGAGTGTGAAAAATGCGCCAGATATGGAATTGTTTGAACAGCAATTAATAGCTTTTGAACCTCGGGGCGTGGCTGCGACACAGAATTATCCGATTGGGACTGCTTTCCGAGGCCCACAGCTCAACGCCTCCAGTGTCGGCCCAACGGCAAGGCCTTGTCAGCGCAAGCCGTCTTGAACTGGGCCAGATCGCAGTCATGTCGGTGAAATTCCGCCATAGTGATGACACAGCAGAGTGCCTCAAATTGGGAATTGGTGGAAAATGGTAGGCGAAGCTGTGAAGGTTCGAGGTGAATGAAGAACTGGAACGGGGTGAGCTCGAAGGAGATATCGATGGGGCACATAATCTTAACAGAACGGTCAATCTCTACAGCTTTTCAAATGCCGCTGAACGCGCGTACGTGTGGCCAACGGAAATTAAACCGTAACGCACCGTGTGATCCATCCGAGGGCTGTGTGGCCAAATGAATTTTTGGTGGGAAAGACGGGCATGAAAAGCTGTAAAATTTCGAGTAGAAGAGCAGAGCGAACAAAATGGGGTAGGCTCGAAGGGGATGGGGCCAAACAGGCCCCAACGAATTGGGCAGTAAATCTTAAGAGAACGGATAATAGAGAGATTGTTTGATGATGCGAGAAATCCGTGACGTGGGATGTGGTATTACCGCATTTGGGAATTCCGCCCCTATTTGTGCGCTGGAAAGCCATTCGACTAGCCATTGGGACCGGGTGGACTCAGAACTTATTCAAACTCATCTATATGCTTGTAAGCTACCATCCAGGGTCCAAAAACACTGGGAGAAACAGTACTATGTGTCAGCTTTTGGTGGTGTCCACCCAAACTCGTGCAGGAAACGCTGAGCATGTGGCCACGAATATTCCCAGCGATGTGTAGTAATATGTTAATATACTCCAGAAACAACGCCTTGGTTGCAGATTTTTGGTTTTCTGCTTACTACTCTCAAGGTGTACCCTTCTTTGCTTCGGAGGCCAGGGTTTTCATACTTGGAGTGATTTTCTCAGAAAACGGGAACCAAGGCACCCTACAGACGGCATATGCCATAAGACTTTCCTATACATGAAAGCCCAAAGTGTGTGTACATAGAGCAATTGACCGAGACCATCACCAGAGCCATTGTCGGAGTTTGAATTTGGCACTGCGTTGCCGATCACCAGATTGTTGGGTCAATAGCGAGAACGGTGCGCGCAGGGGGGACTGGAGGACGCGGAGGTTCTCGCGCGGGTCGGGCTACTGGCGCGGGGAGAACACTTGTACGGACGCGATCATCGTATCGAAGTGGTCTTTGATGATCTCCGTTAGCTCCGTGCCACCGAGAGTTGCGGGGGACAGGCTGCGCCCGCCGCTGGTAGCTTGATTCCGTGCGCACTCGCGCGCACGGATCAGGGAGATGACGGTCTGCATGCGCAGTCGAATCCCCTCCTCGACCGTCGGGAGCTCCGGCCGCTCGCAGAGGGCCACGTATCGCGGAATCAAGTAAGACTGGTCAACGGCGAACTTGTGGTATAGCACAATCACTGTGTTAAGACAAATCTAAGGCAATGCTGTCGAGGTCTGCCAGGTCACCTCGTCAGACCCTCAGACGAGGTTCAGCGAGATGAGCTGGCCAGGTGAGATAAAGGTCTGCCGAGACGGCTTATGCAGAGCTCGCAGGCCGCTCTAGATGACCGTGGCTGAGGCCTTAGCCGAGGCCTGCCGAGCACCTCTAAGTAGCCCCGACTAGCCCTGCCGAGCTAACTTCGGCAAGGCTTGCCGGACTTGAAAAGGTACAATCGACAGACCCATTTAGGTCTGTCAAGGTCAAATCGACAGACTCGACTAACCCTGCCTAGTTTTGTCTTAAACGCAGTCCTCGACCGTTGCATCGTAGAGCGAATATTTCCTGGTGGATGAATGATCAGCGTAGGCGGGTCCCTCGCAGCGACATGCATGACTTACGGGTTGTAAAACACCCATAGTAGTTGTGCGAAATCCGCACTCCGGACGTTGTCCAGGAGAACCGCAGTATCGTCCGTTGTCCCGATGCGAGGCGCTCCTGGTGTCGCCGGGATCGCCAGCTGCGCCTTGAAGAATGTTGACTCGCGCTCGAAAAAGTAGCGATGCACCCGGAAGAGCTTGTTCTCGGCCTATATGGAAATGTCAGCCAAGGATAGAGTAAGAATACTCAAGAACGTCGTACGATGCAATAGAGGTCGCCGCCGAGGAGGTAATAGTCCTCGAAGCGTTGTAGGCCCATGGGGCTTTCAGAACTGGAGGTTTTATGTGCCATTGCGGTTGGGGCTGGGAGCTAGGTTGCGCAGGATGATGGAGAGGAGCCGGGTTAGTGCCTCGCTTAATGCGCAGTAGAGTCAGCCTGAGTACACAAAACATGCGAGCTACACGTGTCACACGTCACCACGTGTAGCACATGTAGCTCGCATCTTTTTACGCGCCGGAAATGAGCTCCATTTTGTGATGCCAAGGAATGCGTAAGGCCGTTGTTCGACCCGTGCCTTCGTCACGGAGGCTTGCCCACGACACAGTGGATTCCGAGTTTCCACGCAGGTGGATTCTGAGTTCGGGGGTTCGCCCGCACACGGCGAATTCCGAGTTTTCCGAATCCCGTGCTGATCATGTGACTTTCCCGTGACTTTATCACCTCGTTACCCCAGCAGAATACACCAACTCCCTTAACTCCCTGGATCCTTCGCTAGACGACAGGGCAATTCCAACCACACGAGACGCTCCAGCTCATGGTGGAAATAGAGCGGCGGAAACCTCGCATCTCCAAGTTGATGCAGCTAGGCTTGTTCCAGCCTTCGAGCGCCTGTCGTTGATTAGTAAGATCGGGATATAGAACATACATCGTTGAACAGGTCGCAATTGCCATTCGTACCGAGTCAGATAATCAGATAATGTGATTTAGTGTTTGAAGCAGCCAGGCGCTGCGATAATTGAGAAAGGCACGGATTGGGAATCTGAGGCGACAGTTCTGCATGGAATTTCACTGGCTATCCCCCAGCAATTCAGCTTGATAAGTGGGCTTCAACTGAGTCTGGGGCACAAATTAGCTTGGGAACCTGGGACCACTGTGAGGATGCACCTGATGGAATCTCGGGGTATCTTGTTCCCAGCATCTCAACACATCCCGCAACAGGATCGCCACCAGGAAAAACCGCACTCGCCCACGGGTGACCTTCTGCACACAGGGAATGTACGTGATATATTGTATAGCGTCAGGACGCCACAAAGACTGGCACAAGAGAATCCCAGTAATCACAAAAACCGAAATGCCCCTGGTGCAAAAGACACAAAGATACTTGTGAATTTGACTGGCATCGGCTTTCTGGCTAAGACGCGTACATCATGTGCTCGGTTGGCATTTGGTTGAATTCTGTCTGGATAACCACCCGTACAGTACTACTTGGTTATCTTCCGTAAATTCGTTGTTCAGCTTGTGGACCAAGCAAGTATAATATTCCCCCCTGATAAATTAGGGGTGCTCAACCAGTCACCTGCAAATTAGCATCTGACATCCACCTCAGAAGAAAACTGCGAGACAGTGGCCGAGTGGCGCTTCAAACGTTGCCGTCCCATTTGCCGAATTCAATGCCGCGCGCAGTTGCAATCCAAGCCAGTCTCAAATCTTGGCATGCATCGGGCCTTCAGGACCCAACTTTGTGATCAAATACCCCAAGTATGCTCAAAGTCTCGCCAAGACACTCCAAACCACTTCAAACAAGTCTCGAACGGGCAAGACCATCTCAGTGAAAAGCCGAGGCAATTTCGCTTTTTCCGACATAATAATTACTAGCACAAGATTAGAGAAAGAGGAAATGAGAGACCTATCAGAAAAGCTGGAAAAACTAGCAGGACCGGGGGAAAGCACAGATAACAGGAGCCAGAGGGCAGGACATGCCGGTACAACCGTGGACAAACTGCAAATATTGCAGACAGGAAATGGGACATACCAGCAATACCACGGGACAAACCACCAAGCATCAGGAAAAAGCAAAATGCTGTGATAGACACAAGGCTTGCTATATTCGTCTACACTGGTCTATGATTGTCTATGATTGTCTATGATTGTCTATGAGATTGCCTTGGATGTCTATATGTGTCGATATGAGCTATAAATGCTGTGTATTGTACTTTGGGAGTCTATAACGACCTATGAATATTATGGCCAGGTAGAAATGACTATAGAATAAGTGGGGCAGTGAGTACACAGCGATTCTGGCGGAAAATACGAAAGCATTTGTCGCCAACAATTATCACAAACCTACTGCCTCTAAGTAAGAATTATCTATATGTAACTGGCGAACCTGATTGATTTCTCAGGCCTGCTGAACTGAATAGCCAAACCGTTCACTTCCACAAGCGTAGTACACCTGAGGAAATTGAGAGTGATATCGAGATGGTATTTGACGATATTACGGTGCTCAAAATTTACGGTTCTAGTATCCTGGAAGTCCAGGTGATCGCGGGTAAAACCCTCAAGGAAAAACCGAGCAAGAAGAAAACATATCTCATGAAGTCCGCATCCATATTTGGGGGTATTTTGCTTCCTGTTGGTTCAAAAGTGGAATGAGTATGGATTTTTTTGTGGAATTGTGTTCGTGGGCTTGAAACAAGTCCTCTGGGCAGCGAACACAAAAATCAACCACGGGCGAACAGAGTTGTGCAATATTTCCATATTTGGGAGTATTGCGCTTCCTGTTGGTTCTAAAGTGGAATGGGTATGGATTGTTTTGTGGGATTGTGTTCGCGTGCTTAAAACGAGTCCTTTGAGCAGCGAACACAAAAACTAACCACGGGCGAACCGAGTTGTGCAATATTTCCATATTTGGAAGTGTTTTGCTCCTTGTTCATTCAGAAGTGGAATGAGTATGGATTTTTTCATGGGACTTTGTTTGCGTGCCTGAAACAAGTCCTTTGAGCAGCGAACACAAAAATTAACCGCGGACCAACCAAGTTGTTCAATATTTCCATATTTGGAAGTGTTTTGCTCCTTGTTTATTCAGAAGTGGAATGAGTATGGATTTTTTGGTGGGATTTTATTTTTGTGCCTGCTTCAAATCAAAAATCTTCGTTCCCTGCCCTCATATAACACCAAATTCAAGCCCCCGAGTACCCGCCGATGTCATGCAACATCCGTGGGATCGTCTGCTTGAATTGCTCCCGATTTGTTCCCAAGGAAAATGTATACATGAGAAGGATTCGGGTCGGGGCTTTCGACGGGCCGCATCGTGTGCTCTTGTGCCGACGATTTACCCTGCGATGTTTTAATCAACACACATGAACGTCTTGGAAAGTTGCCGCTGTCACAACAACTTTAACATGTTCCCTTAATCCGAATTCGCTCATTTGAGGCATGTTTTTTATCGGTGCGTGGACAAAAGCGGGAATTGGATTTCATAAGACAAATGTGTGTTCCTCGTCCGTACGGCATATAGTTAACTTTGACGACGAAACACACATTTGTCCGTACGGTCACCAAGTTAACTCCGGATGTGCAAGACCAAGACAGTGCGTGCCCATCAGACCTCCAACAGTTCGGTTTCGGTGCTGCACTTGCATCCTCTGGTTGTATTATCTCAAGTCCGCTCCGCCGTGATCTTGGAGTCGACAGACAACAGATCATCGCTGATTTCCCGCATTCCTCAATCAGGCCATTTCAGCCGTTCTTTGTCTTTGGCATATGTGAAAATCAGAACCGAGTAATTAGTCCTCGATGCAATCTTTCACTTGACTTTGTCGTTGAACTGTTGCTCTATGTAAATTCTAGTCTGTCCCCGGATGAATAACACAGTTCACTGTAGTCCCCACGTGTTTCTCTGCAACATAACACGGCATGGTTTAAAGCTTTCCCTCGAGATGCATTCTTCAATTTGCGAGTTACTTCTGTGTGTTACTCTATCCTCATTTTTGTATGTACCATCGGTGACGTACCCTGAATGTCCTACGGTATCTTGGACAAACCTGCCTCCATGTCGAGCAATGATTGAGCCTGTAATTCAGCCACAGTCTCGACGTTTGCACCACAGCAGGTTGGAAAATTAAAATCCTGTACACAGTCATTATTCATAAGCATGTTTCCTTGTATAAGCCACGGAAAGTATGATTCCAACCAAGCACCTTGGGCTCTCCAGAACCGTTCACTCAATTCTATTTGGATCATGATTTACTTTGTTTCGCTGTTTTTCTTCCCCTCGGGCCCAAAAATCGGACGGCGAAAAAACCCAACACAGACGAACAAAATTAAAGACCATGCGGTTTAGTACATTGTTTGAAGTTTGCTCGCATGAGGCGGCCTGTAGCTGGAAGTGAAATGGATTTATGGCCAAACGTTCGCGGGCTCGAGCAATCAGAAGATGGAGACTGATCTCCTCCGATTTGTATTTGCGGACCGGTTTATACGTCCGTGGAGGTTCAGGATCCTTTTGGGGAGGTACCTGAGTCGTCGATGAAGCGGGCATAGTGATAGAGAGCAAGTGCACAGCAGTCCGGAGAAGAGATAGGGGGACTGATCGCACGTGTATATCCCAACATCAGGAAAATGTCTCAGGGGCATAGTTCCCCGATTAATTCTGTAGCTCAAATAGCTGGCTGTAGCTGTTGTAGCATCATGGGTGGATTTATAGCACTGTGTAGCCTGTGAAGGGACTTTGTAGTACTAGTAGCAGCTGTAGCTGTGAGCCATAGCTATGAGGAACTACATAAGAATGCCCAATACTGTAGTATTTCGTTCAAATCGACAGTCACGCGTCACGCACCCCCATGTCGATATCGAAATTTGGCAAGGGTCACGCATCACGCAGCCGTTTGTCGAACCTCCCGAGCGTCACACAGGGCTCAAAATTGCCTGTAAAACCCCCAAAAAACCAAAATTTTGGATTCGATGTCGAAAATTTCGCTGGTGTCACGCCAAATTTTGGCTGTTGTCGAAATGTCGAATTGGTTTTTTGGGTCACGTGTCACACCCAGTGTCGATTTGAACGAAATACTACAGTATCTACGTAGGACTATGTCGCTTACCCCATGGCTACGGGTCTGTGATGGAGGGTTTGTCGGATTACAAGGTCATTGATGGACTTTCCATCGCATACGTACATGCTATACGAGCGCTCAGAACTGTATGGGTCACGCATCACACCTAGTGTCGATTTGAATGAAAAAATACAGTATTTCTTTTATGCTTCGCCCCGTCCTCGATTGCGCATCGACATTCACGAGGCAAGACAACAGCATTATTATGCTCAGCAGTGCGGAGAGTACTACGAGGCTGAACCCGTCGACTTTGCGCTGAAGGCGGAAGGTGGCTGTGCGAGCATCGGAGCTCGGCCAACCGCGGGAGTCACGTGATCGATTACGATCTTTGGAAGTTGCCAAACAGACCGCAACACTACGTGGCCTCAACGCTCGAGCATGGCGAACGTCTTTGGGCTCGGTTTGTGGAACATCGCTCTTGAGCTCCTTCTGAGTCGTCTGCCGTTCGCCCTATCGTCGTGCGACTGCGCCTCGAACCCTACGCTACAACAATTTTGTGCTCGTACCTTGCATGTTGTACTCGAAGCCATGGTTGACCCTTGGTTGACTCATGGTGGTCGACACAAGGCACGAGCAAGTCCTCGAAACCCACCTGAAAGAAGTGAGTCCCAGACTACCACCAAATTGCGAAAGTGGAAATGGGGGCGGTACATCTCAAGATATTCATTTATTTATTTTCAGACACTACTAAGGGCACGTGCAAATTAGACGACTTTAGGGCCGGTCTTTGGGGCCTACTCAACGACAACCCCGGCTGGACCCACTGGGAAGCTGTCAAGCACATCCACCAGCATCTTCTCGGTACTAGGAACTTGGTGCCATGGTTTTCAAGCTTGACATGTGTGAGACATGTGGGAGACAAAACCATGCTCCCCCATAAACCAGCACCAAGTTCCTAGTACTGAGAAGATGCTGGTGGATGTGCTTGATGGCTTCCCAGTGGGTCCAGCCAGGGTTGTCGTTGAGTAGGCCCCAAAGACCGGCCCTAAAGTTGTCTGATTTGCACGTGCCCTTAGTAGTGTCCGAAAATCAAATCAAACACTTTATAAAATCTTTGCGGTTTAAAATTTCCTTTTACGGAGGTGCACACTTTAACGCCGGTTGCCTCCTGTCACCCGTTGTCATCGATTACCCCTATTTCCCGTTATTTCTCCTGCTGATCAATCCTTCGACCTCACACCTTCTCGGACGTTTGGGGACCAGCTCGCACACGTGGCATACGAGGCGAGCGCTACTTCATCTCGTTCACGGATGGCGCGAAGCGGCACAAAAAGGTGGCTATGATGAAGAAAAGACCAGAGGTTGAGAAGGAAATTATGAGTTCATATTTACACAATTTGGGAAGCGCTGCAAAACCTTCAGATTCGACAACGGTGGTGCAGGCTGTAGCGGGGTTCTGATACATCATCTTGCTCTGCTGTGAAGTCAGCCACGATGTATCAGGATCTCACGTTAGAGACCCGCCATGATGTATCACCCGAGAGTAACCTCTCGTTTGGGTAATTCCTCGCGCGCGCCTGCCCGCTCGTTGCTCCGCGCCGCTTGCTGGCGCGTGGCTGTGTTGTCCCGCCGCGCCCAAAATGGCAGCTCGCCGCCCTCGCTTGCTGCCCAGTATTAGCCGTTGCCTGGGACGACGTCACATGTCACATTGTGGCCGGCGTGAGTTTAAATTCCGTAGATCCTACACCGTCTAATTCTGCAGATCCTTCGACGCCGCGAAGTTGCGTGCGATGGCCCATTACCTTTTTGGGTCCGTTCAAGCCTTTGCCTTTCAGTCCAAACACAACCAAAGGTGAATCCCTCCTCCTTGCGTGCCATTCTTATCTTTGACCATATGGTGCCGCCCTCTTGCGGTCTTCTAGCCTCCCCTTTTCAGAGGGTTATACTGAGGTGGGGCTCAGCATCTTTAGCTTTGCGAGCACAAGGTATGCGCTCGGATATTTTCATGGATAGCATGGCTGACCCCGTCCAATCTAGGACACGGCCTTGAGCGGGTGGACGAAATTGATGTGCGCCAGAACGAGGGTTCGTTCGGTGTTTCGTCTTAATCAGCTCTCCGACTGACGACAAGATATATATATATATGAGCGAATGCACCGCCATGCCGCACACAGACGTATGCAACTTCTCTTCGTCAATTCGACTTCGGATCGTCGCATGTCTTCCTCTCACAATTGCGATGGCGTATGTATTTTACCCAATATATTGTTTGTACGTCCACTAACTAGCCAACCACCCTGAAATGCTTTCTGATTGCAGAAGTTGAATTGAGGGGATCCCTAGTAAATGCACAAGAGATTTAAAGAGGGGTGGATGAATGTGGTGCAGCAAATTCATACCGCCTCTGAAACATCGAGAGTAATTGAACCTAAGCACCTGTAGCCCCTGAAGGATTGACGAAAAGAGGAAGTGGCGCTGAAGCAAAATGCAACCAGCCTCCAGGGCACCCTGCCCGACGTTGATAGATATAACCTGTGGCGCAGCAGACGTATGGTCCCAACGCTCGCTGGGGCAGCGGAGTTTAAAAAGCTTCGGACACCCGTAATTTTACAAAGAGAGAGACAATTACTTAAATGAAACCAAGCATGACCTGGATTGGGAACAAGTTGAACAACGACAGGAAATTCAAGGTCAGTCAGAACGGGAGACACTGAGACTCGCAATATAGGATACGGGCCTCTGCACTGCCGCTGCCCAGAGCCTCGCGCAAAATTGATGTACCCCAACCATGTGTACATGGTGACTCTGGCTCGCGGGACGTTCAAAATACTCGTTATTGCCGGAACCAAAATTTGTACTAGTCCAAAGTTGGTGGTGACTATGTTAAGCGCACCATACGGAAAGGATCGTAGTTGCCGAGTCAAGAAGTTCTACAAACAACAATTTGTGCATCGACACTGCGGAGGTCTATTTCCCGTCAGATTTTTGTACCATTTCTCCACTAGCGCCTTGGCTCGGCCACGAAAATTGTAGAGGTCGTCCCTGGGTACTTGTCTGGAAGCAAGTCTGTGGATATGGCGCAACACCTTTCCAAGCTTGGAGAACTATATCCCGTGAGTATGGTATTAACACTAACAGTTTGGCGTACTATGAGATAGTCCAGAGTCATATTATCAAAGTTCTCGATGGCAGAAAATTGAGAATCCACATGGGCCATTTCCTATGAATAACAATATTCAGCTTAAGACTGAGTGTACATCTATGTGTGCCAATATCCAACCTTTTCAGCAGGGATCACTCTACCCAGGAAAGTCCTCTGTAATTCACATCGCCAACCGCGCACTTGAAGTGCTTGGGGATCTATACAATTCGACGGATTTAGAAAAGATACATACGGAAAAGGGTAAGTAAATCTTGTGAACTTGGCTGGGCATCCCACCTGTTTCAGTTTTCCACTTGATTTTTCTTTCGTCCACCTGTGTCGTGGCCATATGTCTCGAAGTCTTCGTAGTTCTGAGTCTAAAAATTCATCAGTGATCCACAAAAGCTACTGTACATGTTGAGATTGGAGACCTCTGTGCCGCCTCTCAGTCAAGTGTTGCAGTGCCTGTCTGTAGCCCTGCAACAGATGCCGATTTTTTGTCTTAGTATTGTTCGCTGAAGCTTGAATACATTTGCGACTCGTTTTAGAAATTTTTTGGGGGGAGATCCAAGCACTGTTCATAAGTCAGCCGTGTTCACTGAGTCACTCGTATGCACTGGATGTCACTGAACTGATCCCCGGCAGGAAAGAAACGAACGGCATAAGTGAACTCTGAGCGAGGACGTAGTCTTGTAATGCTTTTGGGCAATTCATTTGGATCCACCACCTGTGGGACAGTTATTAATGCTTGTGGGTGAACTTCGCTCAATGACCATGGACGAACTATACCAGGCCAAGGGCGAAATCCCCGGACGTTACCCAGAACCACCTCGCCCCATTCAAATGTATTCTGGGCGCGAACACAACGGGATCTCATGAGAAACGGAAGGGCTAGACGGGCTGAGAACGAAGCATTCCCTTCTTTCCCTTATTAATAAGGCGTACGGACTTTCGGCCTGCAATGTTTGCGGGCACATTTGTGGACGGACATTTGATTGTTGTCATTGATGGAATCCACAAATACGTCGCAGAAGTCCGCCCGGCACACGCAAAATAGCTCATTGCACCCAAAAAGCAGAGAACCCTATGAGATCGTCGGATGGCATGTTCTGCCCCGCCCAATTTTCTGTTGGAGAATGGGTTTGTTCCTTTCAGCACTATCAGCGATATCTTTGTGATTTGTCATTTAACTGTGATCATTGGGTTAATACACACCTACTTGTGTTAATTCACATCCTGTGTTCATGTACATCATATTGTTAGTGATCCCCAGGGGTATTGCAACCCCCGGGGCTTACCCCGAGGGATAAGGGTAGGGGTAGCAGAATCCAGACCCTCCAAAAAACCCCTACCCCTGGGAGGGGCATTGGGGGTCCCAACACATGTATTTCTCCAGGCATTGTGTCATGCTAAGAACACAATTCCCGTCTGAAAGGTACCTGAATTTTGTTGTCGAAAAAAAAAAAAATACATACAGTGTTGAGCAAACATGATAGAGACTTTGCGGTAGCCATCAGCTCGGACTGGTGGCTAATTTTCCTGGACAGTGGGCAATTCCGTCGGACCAAGGCAGCCACTATTTGTAGCTCTGAGGGAGACCATGGTGAGAAGAAGCCACCCCCGCATTTGTCCGTGGTGAAAGCCACCAGTTTCATCTGGTGGCTACCGCAAAGCCTCTGATAATCAAGTAATATCTGAGTTCCATGAATGCTATTTGCAAATGGGAACAGGATTGTAGGTGCACAACTGCAGGGATATGAGTGAGCCAAAGCCCATTTTTACCTTCCATATGACAATATGACTCGTCTCTGGTGTCTTCGCCGCGGGAATCCCCCCTGTGTGTTAGAGTTTGAGTTCATCGTTCTACGCGTCCAGCACGTGTACGCGATCACTTATGTGATCGCATCTTTTCTTTGTTATTTCTCTGACTGGTTCCTATCCTGAACTACGTGAGAGCTACTGTACTGACTTTTGTCGTACAGATCTCCGCCGTTCACACTGTGCCCTCGCTACCAGCATCATGGTAGCCTGACCTGATGGACCAGAATGGCAATTTGCTGGATTTTTTGTCTTGGCCAGGAAATCGGCCAGCCTGGGCCACAATATTTGACAGGGATACTCAAACCAATATTCTGAACTGCTTTTTTATACATTCTCAGCCTGCTTTGCTCCCACCTTCTCTGCCAAACAGACCTGACGCCAGACAAACTATGCCATCTTTCAAGTTATGCGTGAACCCGGTCATACCCTGCCACAAAACTTTGCATGGGTCTTCATTAGCATATTATACACTAACTTTGGAAGTTGTTTTAAACCCTCTCCAAGCTTGGCTGCCACAGATTAGAACTGATTATTGAAGTAAGAAGAAACTCAGATACTTGAGTCTGAGGCAAGAGTGTTTGAACCGAATATGAAGTGAGTCAGTGCCCAGCGGCCAAGGGCGCAGAATGATGCCATCATTCAATCTCTGATTACGCATGTGGCTGTTTCACGGCACGGTCCGAATAACGAATGCCGGTTTCCAGGTCCTACCTACCTTTGAACCAGCGCGAGTATGTGGGTGGATCTTGGTCGGTTGGCGAGCGCAGGCTAGACTACATCCGAGATCGCAGCTGTTGTTCAACCTGAGGTGTTTGCCATTGCATCCCGGAGTTTGAATTAAGACAGGAACAACAGTGGCAATTGAAGATGTCGATCTTGATTCCAGAGAGTGCACAATAAAAAAAACGTGAAATACCACTATTGTAAATACGTATGACCCAGCCTTGAGTCGAACCAGGGACTCCCAATTATCGGAAGAACAAGATATGTACTTGGGTGCGAACCATTTCGCGTCTGGGGCTTGTTATACTTCTTTGTGAAAATGGAGATCAGGGAATGTATGGGGGGAGGCGGGGTGGAAATACGAATCGGGGGCCCAGGGAATTATTGTGAGGAATTCCGAGTCAGCCGAGTCGCGTGCAGGAAATATTCAGCGTTGAGGGAGGCTGGATTTACGCGATTGGGATTAATACTACGTTCCTATGAAGACTCCAGGCCAAATGGTCTCCACATATGTCCAAAGAACTTCTGTACGAAGTTTCATGAAGATTCGATCCCTGGGTGGAAGAGAAAGACAAGATTCTCATGGAAACGGGCACAGGGAATGATGGGGATTTCCCACTAATGATTGCCAGCTCCATGGTCATCCGATGCACACGTTAGCCTAACACTCAGACGTCAGGATCAAAGAAAGGTACGTCTCGTGAGTCCTCATTCAGTTGAAGCAGTTCCTCGTCTCGGCGAGCGTGCATACGAGATCAATTCCGAGGGTCGGTCTTGGGAGTTGGACGACGGCCCGATGGGCGCCGTCTGCGAGCTACTCCTGGACGTGGCCTTCAAGGAAAAGATCGCACTTACTTCCATCGCTAGCGTCAAGAAGACGGCAGACTTCCCTTATGCTTTTGATGACGGTTCGTCATTCACAGATATTATACAATCAAATTTAATTGTTTATAGGCAAACCGGCGCTCATATGTCAAGAAATGAACGCAGCAGCTGATCCAACAGCACGACAACAAGGTGCAGCGAGTGTGCCACCTATGTGGTGATCGTCCCACCAACTGGCGCGCGTACATCTCGACCCATATCTTGCGCTTCATCCGCCGGATGAAGGAGGCTCTCCATGTACCGGTATGTACATCATTTATTCTAATTGTTCAGACTCCTCACCGCGCACAGGTCGGAATGAGTCTTCGTTGCGGCTTTTGCGCTCGGTCGAACCTACCCGAATGCGAGGTCCGCATCTGCAAGAAAGGAAAGACGACCCACGTTGAAGCGAGCTGCACGATGGTCTCCGCATTCAAATACAAGCCAGCCGAACAAGGGTCCAAATCCACCCCTAGCCGCAACGTTCCAGTTGTCTGTAAACTGTGTTTTCCCGACGTACCTCGGCCCGGCGCATCCCAACGCGCACAATGGCGTTACAATATGCCCTAGCATCTCTCCACTGCTCACCCGGAGTATTCGTCCCCTCTCAGTCCCGGAGGGACTCGGCTGCCGCCCGACGTTTGGGAGAGTATGAAAGTGGATACGACAGAGGAGCTGGCGCTTGACATTCCGCAAGCAAGTATCCCGGCAGTTTTTGTTGATGTCGCGGGACCGGACGAAGGGCTTGACAGGTCTAATGTAGTTGGGAAGAAGAGGCCGAAGAAGGTCGCGCCGGGGCCGAACCAACGTAGACAGGTGGGAGCGTGAACATATATATCAATAGTTTGTGCGGCTGGCGCTCGGGCGTTTCCAAAGTTCCGGGGTCAAAAGTCTATAAGCGGAGTTTGAAAGCTTCAGACGGACACCCGTAATTTTATAAAGAGGGAGAATAGTTTGTCTTTCCCCACAATTTGTACCGAATGGGGGCTTCCATGGATTGGCCTTAAACTTCTTGAGAACACGGGTAGGAGACCCCCAGATGCGCTGATTTTTTTCTTCCAATGGGAGTGCGTCGACGATGCGGAACGACAATAGCTAAGTACCAAGTAGTGGAAAAAAGCACGTCGGACCGATCAACCGATTGTCGCGTGCCCCCCCCCCCCCCCCCCCCCCCCACCCCAATCCTTTCGATTTTGGAGCTAGATATCATCCACCTCTTGTCTGTGAGCGTCAAAATGGTCAGTTTTCGATTGTCGCGCAAATGGAATGTCCTAGAAAATCTCCTCCTATTCCGGACATTTTTCGTGGACAGCCAGCACGATTCTGAGCACATCTGTGATGATAATAGTTTTACCGAGAGGAAAGACACAGACCATTAAGCAGTCCGCAACATGAAGAAATAAAGTCTGAATTTTAGTTTGTAGCCACTGCGCCCGCTCATGGATGAACTCGACTTGGTTGAGTTCTTGAAATCCATGACGAACGAAAGTCTTCCCGGGAATTTTTCCTCGATAGCCAGCAGGATTCTGAGCAAATCTGTCAGCCGACCATGAGCAAGAAATGGGGCGGGCTCGAACACAGCAAGATAGATCACATCCAGAGCTCGGTACAAGTTCATGCATTATACAACGTAGTACGTCGACGAGTTAATCGCTGTTACTTTTATGCATGTGCTTAGGCTCTGCTCAATGTGTCGAAACAGGCGCTGCAGACACCTGTTCCCACACATTGAGCAGAGTCCAAACCTACATGAAAATACATGTCAATGATAATATACGTAATAAAGCGGCCTCCATCTACTACCCTCCGTGGTCTGGATCTTCCCTATCGTGAGTCCTTGTCCAGGCATCACTGGTCGTGACTGTTTGTAACAGAACATCTACCCAACGATGATGCTCGCGGACCTGGAAATTCGAATCATGGGCGCGAGGAAGCGGCAAGTAATTCAGATTACATACCACGCTGACCATCCCCATCGGCGTGGGGATGGCCGCGTATTCACTTGAACACAATAAATCAATCAGCGCTTTGTTCAAGATTGAATGAGGCGAAACATAGGAAACTGGCCGATCGAAATCTTCGTTGGGGTTAGCTACGCCCCTCAGATTCGGTAGAAGCCAAAAACAGGGAGAGAATTAGCGGAATAATGACGTGCCTCGGCTGATTCATTGAACGATACGGATACAGAATCCCTTGGAATAACTCAATCAGAGATCTTCTTTGAAAAGAGGAGGGAGAGACGGAAGAACAGGTCCCGGGATGATCCTTGGGGTTAGCTACGCCTCTCAAATCCTCGGCAACGTAGAAATACGGAGAAAACGAAGGAAAGAATCACGTGCCAGCTAAACTATTTTGGTGCAGTATACGGGTCGGAAAATTTTCACATGCGACTGTCGGCGATGATGGCCTGGTCAGTTAAAATTCGGTTAGGTAGCGCCGAGTCATCGTATAGGGATCATGCCAAGATCCCAGAGAAATGACCGAAGAGTGACGCAACGTTGTGAGTGCACATCAAATAGTGCCCTGTGGTCCTATCAGCAGTGACGTACGTAGTAGAAAACATCCGCGATCAAGGAGAAATTGACTGTACAGATGGGCCTCCGAACATGACAGTCAAGGGAGGTTTTCCAAGAATTAATTGCGGGCCAGAAAATGTCACCCATATTTAGGATCGTTTGTTTTCTCATCTGGCAAACGTAATCAGTGAATCAATCCAAAATGTGGAGAGAGAGAAAGCGGCTTCAAGAGTCATCAGTGGCGAGCTGCTCAATCAATGCAATTGAGGGGATCTTGAACGTGGCGGACCGCGGCGAAAAGAAAAGAAGCGTCTTTTATAACGTCCTAAGGAGACGGTCATCCCCACAGCAATGGGGATGGTCTAATGATCACTTGGAAAGAGTAAACCAATCAGTGATTTGTTCAAGATCGAATGAGAGCAATGATGAGAGACTGATTGAATCCTCCTTGGGGTTAGCTACGCCCCTCAGATTCGAGATAACTGATAAACCGAGAACAGCAACAACCAATAAAACATGAACTTGCCTGTGCCAATTGTTTACGAACGTGATGACGAGGTCATGTACCTGGAAAATAAATCAGGGATCTTCGTTCAAGGAAGGAACTTCAAAGAAGTGGAGACAAGTCAACGAAATCTTGTGCTACACCCCTCAGATCCATGAAATGCCGAAATGGAGAGAAAACGAAAGCATTACTTGCTGGGGTGACTGATCGGATGCGGGGAGGGGTGTCATGGATGGGAATGGGGGGGGGCATCGGTGAGGAATGATGCCCTGCGGGATGTCAGTCCGAATAACCACGTTGGCGGAGCTCATCTGGGCAAATATCAGTGCGGTGGCCGAGGGGATCACCAGGCATACCTCTAAGCCTTGGGGTGGAAAACAACCTGGCCAATATGACCAGAGGGGCTGTCCTAAACTGGGGACGCGAAAGCCGCGTAGCTCGATCAAGTCACCGAGCCATTATTCTCTAACAAACAAAGCCTCGCGTCCAGGAGTGCAATACTCAAGGATTGGGGGGTGCGGTAGTGGCTTTGTAATGGAATAAGAGGCGGTCTCGGATGGGACAATTAACCATGGTTTCAGTCGGCCCTTTATACAAACTCGGGATCCAACCGGGGCCGAAACCCCGAATAGATGCGCGGCGGTGGGTCCGAGGACCCGGGATCCCCAATCATGTACCTGGTTCCGCACGCCGGGTTGTATTTTCCAAGGGCGAGTCCGAGCTAATGTTTCCACGACTTGGGCCTCGGGCCAACTCGAAGTCGAGTTGGCAGCCAACTTGAGTCGAGTGGAGTCGAGCCGCTGCTGCAACTCGGGTCGACTTCCAAGTTGACTCAAGTGACTTCAAGTCAACTTGACATCCTGGGAATCGAACTCATGACCTCATGAGAACAGACAAAATACTGGAAAGTAGAATAGAACCAATGTACTAAAGTAACCATGCATATATCTGAAAACTTTAGCTTGCCGTGGACCACTAATGTTGCTCCAGGGATCAAAAAGCTTCCTAAACCGACTGGAACATCTGGTAAACATTTTGGCAGGGCCCGCTAAACCGGTGTCGGGACTTGGAATTGTTGACCTTTGAACCTGGAAGAATCAAATTTGATATAGAGAAAGATATTTTTTGATTTCAAGTCCAATGAGCGCGACTTGTTTTTCAGCATATAGTGGAGGCCGTGCTCATCGTCACGGGGTCCGTGCGCAGACGGCGATCAGCACCTTTCAGAGAACTCAAAAAAGCAGTTGGTCTCATTCGGCTTGGAATTGAAAGTTATTCAATATTCACTAAGGGACTTTTGACACTTCTTTTTTCAAGGTAAAGGACCTAAATTTTTCCAAGTCCGGCCATGGATTTGGCGGGTCCACTCAAAACGGCAACCGGAGATCCCAGCCGCTTGATCGGATTGCCTCGGGAGTATGGTTGCAGACAAAACTTCATGACAACCCGGAGTTTAGTCTACTTCTGGCTGAGATTTTGGATCTGGACTCAGAATAGGGTGGTTCCTCGATAAAATTTTCGTTTCAGAAAAATCGGAGGGGGTCTACTAGCGTGGGAAAAAGCGCGAAATCCAAGTTTGAGAACCCCAAAAAATTACTCCAGAAAGTCAATTTCTATAGCTTATGTGCGTCCAGTTTGTCTCTGGTGTGTCTTCCTGAGCTGTTTATGGTTGGTTTACGGACCCTGGTACGCTGGACATGGCATAACCGCTTGGTGGTGTTCCCCAAAAGGCAATTAGCGGTGCAGCACAGCCACCGGTCCGGCTGATCCGCAATCAAAAGCGCGAAATCCGAGTGTGAAAAACAAAAATTAAGATTTTCAAAGTTTTGCTCCGGCAAATGTGTAGAGCTGCCTCTTCTGGTGCCATCCACACCATTTACATGCCTTTCTGACAAAAACTGGGGTGGCAGTAACGATTACCAAATTGGGACTTGGACTTGTCACGAAGTTCGGTCCGCAACCATATTTGCGTTGGATTTGCATTGGAAATCTGCAGTCAATCAAATACCGGGACTTTTGATCCAATTACATAATGAGATTTCTTGAGAAAAATCTTGGTTTCGAGAAAGTCACCTGTAGCATTGGAAGTACTGCTCCGATTGGCCTAGTTTTTGTATACAGTGCCAAAACCCGGATCCGAAAAAAAAAGTCTACCCCGTGTGATACAACCACAAATGCGAATTACAACCTAAGGCTGCATCAGGGTACACTATAGACCCAGAAGCCTATACACAAATCTTTTAAGATTTTTGGCTGGGTCGTTGTGTTGCATGGTGTCGTCACTTATTTGCCCAGTTTGGCAGTTTGACCCAGATCCGAAAATCCCAATCAGAAACGGTGTTACACCCAATCCCTCTGCACTCTGTAGCCAGGGCAGACACTTTCACACCTCTCTGGAATTTTCCTGTGGGAAAGAACCCCAAACGGATCGACAGACTGAAGAATCCAGTATCAGTGGCGACCAAAATTGCTAGGCATCGGGGTCCCCGGCCGACTATCAGGCCTTGTGGTCATTCTCCATTCGATCTCGTGTCAAAAAAACATCTGGACCATCGGACATTTCACTAAGGACGCTGCCGCTGGAGGGAAATGCGCACAAACAAAATAGCTCAATAGGAATGGCCTGGATGTTGCGGTTGAACCACCATTGTAATATATCCCCATTGCAAGAATAATTGCAAGAAGTTGAACGCTATTGGTCAGCAGAGCATGCCAAGTAGGGTGGGTGAGAATATTATAAAGGTGAAATTGAGGTTATTGTGAGTCCCTGTTTAGCGATAGTCGTACACCGAGAATACACTGAGAATAACAATGAGTGGAAGCTGAACAGACGTAACGATATTCCAGCTCCGCGACGATATAAATATTTCCACGTTTGACTCAGGCGATCCCTCCACATTCGCCGCTGAACATATCAGAAGAAGATATAACAAGGTCAGGTTCCTAGTACTGTATAGGCCCCACATTCTTCCTGAAGTTCTGAACCAGAGCGACCTTCGTTGTTTGGAAGAATTTCCTCCTCCTCAGATATGTCCTCTTCAATTGAGCGGTCTGGGGATGTTGCACTGGCATCCACGTTCGTATCATCGAAACTGCCAAACCCGGGAGAGTCATTGATGGAGCTCACTGCTTCTACACTGCGGGTCAGGATCCAAAAGGAAGTGATGTGATTCAGTCGGCACAGCTTGTTCGTCCCCTAATTCAGCCAAGTCTTCGGAGCCAAGGACTCCATTAGAAACAGAATCATTATTGTCGACATTAATCCCCTCCACTGAAAAACGTCGCATTCCCAACCGCTCTCTTACCCATTTTGTGGCGAGAGATCCGGATTATTGAAACCTCGCAGCTCGCGACTAAACTCAACTAAAATAAATAGAAACAAACTGCAAATTGAGAAACAAGGCCTTCATACTGGGCCTTCCGAGTTCCTGGACTCTATTAGCACAACACAGAAAGCCAAGATATGGAGAATTACCTGTTAGAATAAAATCCAATTAGAACTCCATCCGCTGACCTCTCGTGGCGGAAAAAAAACGCTCAACTAATGCATGGAGCTTGTGGACGATGTTGAGAGATTGTCGAAATTTTCCTCGTGTCACGGGGAAGACCTTACCGTATTTAAGCTTTCTGGAGGTATTTGTTTAGTCTTTCGGAGCCCGAGAGGTTTGAGTCCCGGTTTTCTATATAAACAGCCAAGTAACGCCTCGGTAATTGTGCCATTCGGGACCTGGATTATTGGATCGAGCGCAACCTGGCCAGTTGTGTGCAGTCCATGTATCCGGTTCTAGTGGTACCCAATCCGAACTCTGGATTATTGGATTGAGCCCAACCGTTGCAGTTGCGTCGAATTCGTGTATCCGCGTCTCGGTGGATTGAGTACAGCTTCAGCTGTCTCATGTTGGGTTCTGGGGGGATTGCAGGGCAACCTGGCCAGTTGTCCATTTGGGGTTCTGGGGATCAAGTCGCAACCTGGCAAGTTGCCACTTCTGTTTGGGTTCTGGGGGATAAGAGTCGCAACCTGGCAAGTTGCGACCTCTGTTTGGGTTCTGGGGGATCAAGGTCGTTTCAACCTGGAAAGTTGCAACTTCTGTTTGGGTTCTGGGGGATAAGAGTTGCAACCTGGAAAGTTGCGACCTCTGTTTGGGTTCTGGGGGATCAAGGTTGTTGCAAACTGGAAAGTTGCAACTTCTGTTTGGGTTCTGGGGATAAGAGTTGCAACCTGGCAAGTTGCGACCTCTGTTTGGGTTCTGAGGGATCAAGGTTGTCGCAAACTGGAAAGTTGCAACTTCTGTTTGGGTTCTGGGGATAAGAGTCGCAACCTGGTAAGTTGCGACCTCTGTTTGGATTCTGGGGGATCAAGGTTGTTGCAAACTGGAAAGTTGCAACTTCTGTTTGGGTTCTGGGGGATAAGAGTCGCAACCTGGCAAGTTGCGACCTCTGTTTGGGTTCTGGGGGATCAAGGTTGTTGCAAACTGGAAAGTTGCAACTTCTGTTTGGGTTCTGGGGGATCAAGGTCGTCGCAACCTGGCAAGTTGCAACCTCTGTTTGGGTTCTGGGGGATCAAGGTCGTCACAGCCTGGCAAGATGTGACCTGTGTTTGGGTTCTGGGGAATAAGAGTCGCAACCTGACAAGGTTGCGACTTCTGTTTGGGTTCTGCAGATTGAGCTGTGTAGCCTGGCCAGTGGCACAATCTCTTTCTGTCCAGTTGACCATGCTTGCCCCACTGATGGATCCCTGTTCTGGACCAAGAGACACGAAGCTGATCGTTCGCGGGTATTGTCAATTTCATTGGCAAACCCTGATTCTCATAATTTTTGCCTCCCCCGTCACCTTCGCTCTGACTTCTCGTCCTTACTCAGGCCATACACTGAATGGCCTTTCAGATCCCACAAACGAACACTTGATTCTCCATCATGGGCGCTGCGAGTACCCGACTCGTTCAGAAATTAATCTATGGGTAAGCTGAGTAGGGATCGCAGAGCATTTCAAACATATTTTCGGGCCGCCAAGGCTGCCAAAAGTGAGTCAAATACCCGCGAGTCAGGAAAAAATTCCAAAATCCAAACCTGGATCCTCGACTACCCGCGGGCACGGGTACCCGAACCCGGGAGTATTATAGGTAAACTCGCGAGTTTTCACACAGATCAACTCGCCATGACCCACGGGTGACCCGCACTCGTGACATGCCTTAATCTGGAAATGTTCGCAATGATCAGGGTTATCCATTTCTGGGGTGCGCGCCTCAGAAATGGGCCCCGGGACCGCAGTGTCAAGTCATGCCTTTCAAAATCTAAAGGCAATAGGGTCGCGTATTTCAAATAGGAGCCAGCAATTGCCCTCTGGAAACGGCAATAATGCCTCTGGGCGGGATCTGAAGAGCTGAAAATGTTCGCAATGACCAGGGCTTTCCATTCCAGAAACAATAGCTGGAAATAACGGTTTTCACAAGGCATGCCTTTCAAAATCTAAAGGCAATAGCTATTAAGTAAGCAAGCACTGGATATAGTGTATGACTTCGCTTGTATCTTGTTGCCTTTGTGCTACTAGCCTGTAGTCTAATGGTTCGTTATGTAAATGTTTTGTATGATTGGAAGTGTCAACCCAGGCGATTCCGAGTAGTTGCGCCATTTTTCTCAGCTCCTGGCATGGCGACTCGGGCTCGGAATGCAGTGAATTGCAGTGAGAAAGGCTGCCTCAAATACATAGCCTTGAGGGTGTCCTGCAAAATATTGGCGGTTTATCGGCGCCGTTTGCCCAGCAGTAAACGGTGCTACCGCGTGTGGGCGAGACCGTCTTCTGTAACCATTGTGAACATAGGCATCTCGTTGGAGGGGCTGTGGAAAATAGTTGAGCGCCAAAGGTGCATCCGTGTACATATTGTGGGAACGCATAACAAAGGTAACTATTGCCAGTTGGGTAACTTTCTTTATACACATTTGAGCACCGAGGCCCGCACCTACGAATACCGAATCCCGCATAGCTGCGCGTTTGGTATTATCGCCAGATGATGGAGCCGTAGTTTGAAGTCTGAACAACCTGAGGAAGTCCCAGAGATCGCGTTCAGAGTCGCTTATTCTTTACCTGATACGACGTGAACAGCTATCCCTACATCCTCGCCGCAGAGCTCTGGCTTGCATGATGGGCTTTCTGTTCACTTCGACAGCTGAGGCCCATCTCGCTGGCGTGCAGGCTCTTTCGATCTTTGGTCGTTTGGAATATCAATTTTGAGGCAGGTTTCATGTTACCGTTTCCATATTTCACTATGGTTCTAGCCAGTCAACCGTATGGTTCACCCCAGCATATATCCGTTTGGACTAGACTCTTAGATAAGGGATTTGTAGACAGTAGTTGACCGGGAAGCGAAACGTTTGAGACATTTTGCAAATTACGGTGGGATGAGCGATGCGAATGGCACAGGTACTGTCATAGACCTGCAGCCATGTATGCGGGCTACATGCCTGACCAAAAGTTCGTGAGGCTTGGTGCGATATTCATAGAGAACGGGCCGAATCTTTCTCTCGAGTTCCCATTTTGGGTTATTTACGTGGAAGCGTCGATATCGCTCGACGCGCGTTGCTCTCGGAATTTGAACTTTCAATATGGTCAAATAAGCGGTTGTATGCACCCTGAATACAATTTAGGCATTGCTCGCGGATGTTCCGGAAGCAACATCTGCGCCGGAAAACTGACCAAAATAGTGGGCCAGAAAACGTTGCGCCGTGTGAGCGCAACAAGAGCTTTTTGGCCAGTTTCTTTTGTAAGTAGGGCTTTCCTATCTAGGAGAATATTCTCCTCAAAATTTGGACCCATCTGACCTCGTAAAGATGGCCAACGGGGCGCCGTTTCGCTTCCACGTTGCGTTTCGCTTCCCGGTTAACTACTGTATATACAGACCTACCATGGACAGGATGACTAGCCAGTATGTACAAGATGACTGGCCGCTTCCGCTCGCTGGAGTTTGGCCTCACCATCGACCCACGCTTCTACAATATTCGGGCACGCGCCGAGTAGTCGATCAAGGTCGCCTGCCGAGATGGACCCGTCTGGGCAATACTCGCCATGTATTTCCAGTCGAAAGAGGAATGGAAAGGAGTGAAACCTTGCCGCTGAGTCCCCCGAATTCTCGTGAAGTTCAATCTCGAGGTCGGTGAGCGAATTCAGCGCAATCTTCTCCAGGAAGCAGGATACAATGCCGATATTTTGTGCGTCGATGGTCAAGTTTGTAAGGCAGGGAAGAGACAGATCCTGGTTCGCCGCGTGAACCGCTCTATTATCTAGGAGTCCGGAGTGGGTTTAGACGTCAATGAGATGACAATGCAAACAGAGTATAGAAATTTGATTACCGTAGGCGTTCAGGGCAAAAGATGCGGTCGTCAACGATGTGCATTCTCTGAGCACGAAGTAGTATTCCGAGAAATGGTCGATCATGACCAGGATCTTGAGCGTCGTGAGATTACTCCAGGGAAATTCAAATCCGCTTAGGCCAACATGAATTGGGTCATTGTTTGCGCGGATAGTGAGCGAACGGAGCTTTGGAGCCACCACGACCACGCGGCGCCCGGCGAAGAGAGTGACGTTGATGTCGAGTGTTTGAGCCCGGTATGAGCATTCGACCACGAACTCATCGAACCGGGCAAGAAAGTCGCGCCACTCAGGCTTTACCACATCCTGCTCGCCAGGAACCGGCAACACCACGTCCAGCTCCAATGTCAATGGATGGTGACGGGCGCGGCAAAGCCACACTTTCGATGGGGCTAGGAGTCGTTCCAAAGTTTTGTGACGAAGAGTCACTTTAATATCGGTCCAGAGTTCGGCTGTGTCGAGTGCAACTGCACGCCAGTGGGAGCACACACCGCACAGAGCCAGAAGAATGGGCTGGGTGCCCGGCTCGGCTATCTCGTTCAAGTCAGAGACGCCTCCGCAGAATAGGAATATCCTCTGAAGCATCTCCACCGGGAGAGCACTGTGCGCAGCCACTGGACGACGATATATCTCCAGTGACAGCGGTAGCCCCCGGTGGCGCGTTTCCTTGAAGAACAGTGTCACTTGTGTGAAGACTTCGAATATGGCAAGAACTAGAAGGAACATTAGGTGGGCATCGAGCCGGAGGGAAACAGAGGGCACGTACTTATTCCCACGCCCCCGGCTCCGGAGACCACCCGACCCGCAATGAGTATACAGACATTCTGCGCCAATTCACAAATCAGACTGCCAGTCTGGATAAGCCCGATGCCGAGAATGAGGACCCATTTTACGGGCAATATAGGTAGCCGTGGTCCACAAATCAGCAGGAAGACGGCCTGCGCAAGAATGAGGGACCACCCTGGGATGTGTTCCAGGCAAAGCCCAAGTAACCTTTGAAAGATCATCCACTGAAACCACACGGAAATGCAATCGCGTACACTGTGGAAAGGACGATTGCTAGCCTCTTGCCCATAGCGATGTTAGATGGACGAGTTGGATTGAAGTTGGATGGGGCCATAAAAAGAACAAATGTGCGTTAGCTTTAAACGGAGCCAGCTAGCGAGCGTGCGGGAGATTGAGTGACTGATGAATGATTGATCCAAGGGTGTTCTGGCCGGTCAAGCAGGACTCCGAATTATACCCTTCGCGGCCAGGTATGGCGAGGTTCCTAATGAGGTTATAAAGATCCGAAATGAAGCATATCCATGGTCCAGGCAGCCAATTTTTCCTACACCACCAACCCGTCCCGATTGGGAACTGACGTTGACATGTGAATTCGAAATGATGTTGCACACCTGAGTCATTTTGATGTCAGTAGGAGCCATTTATGTCGTCGACCCAACGACATCAAAATGGATGCTGAATATATTTCTCAGTATAAACGTCGATTCCATGTTGCATGGCTGATATCATTCTCAAGACTCTGCGCCGGGTCATCAATCAATGCTTGCCAAAATCACCCGAACCAAACACGGAACAGATATCACCATGACACCTGCTCTTTCTCACCGGGCATCCAAGCCGTTTTACAGCTTGGACCTTATCTGCATGGTCAATTATCCTTCCTTGTGGCGGCCGGCCCTCACTCTCGAGTCTCGTGTGGGTATCAACATTGATTTATCACTGTCTTACAAGTTATACGTGAATTACTATCGGCGTCTCTGTCGCTTCCGCTTTCTAGTCTGCTTTTTCGCAGGAGGACCACGGGGCAAATACTCGTCTTCATCGTCATCCGGCTCCTCTTCCGATGTATCAGAATCTGACTCCCTCTCCGAGTCCGAGTCAAGAGGATCTTGCTCCTCCTCGCTCTCCTCTGGCTCTTCCCCGGCTGCCGCCGCTACTTCTGCTGCCGCTGCTGCTGCCTCAGCTGCCGCCGCTGCTGCCTGGGCCTCTGCTGCTGCCACTGCCGCCAATTCGGCTTCCTGCTTCTTTGCCGCTGCATTTGCCCGCCGTTTTTCGGCTGTCTTGTTGCGTCCCTTTGTTCTAAATCTCTGGCTTTTTCGGCTGCCATCTTGTGGAATGCAAGGCGATCCACAAGTAGAGTGTAGCACGAGTAGCGAGTATCACGAATATTCGTGCCAAGCCATTCGCGAATTGCGAATATTCGTATTCGTGAGTTGCTGTGGCTGTGCTACTCGTGCGAATGCGAGTATCAGTTTCTGTGAAAGTTAATATTCGCGAATATTCGTCGGGTAATCCTAGGTTATTTGACGTGGAAGAGAACAACCTCGGATCAGAGAGAACCAACTGTATTTTGGCAGATTTAATGTCCATCTGTCAATCTGTCAAAATCGGAAGTATATGATGCTTAATCTGGAAGTAACGGATCGTGAGGTGAGCTTCTGTCTTTCCATGCTACAGCTGGCGTCTGTCAAGAGGACCTGAGTATCTTCGGAGGTTCAGCCTCTAACTCCGATAACTTCTATTGATTCTTGTAGCGTTCAAAGATCAGTTTTGATGTTACTATTGACTACGGCCAGGCAGCTTCTTCTGCGCCTGATGCTCTTGAAGCATGGCTGACCTCTCCTGCACTTCCACTGGAGAATGACCCAATTGGATATCACTCGAGACAGCGCGAAGCAGCAAAGACCGGACAGAGCCCTGAGGCGGAAGCATTTGCTCAAATGTGTCTCGATTACTTGTCTGCCCCAGGTATAATACATTTGCACCTCGAGTATCTGATACTGATTCCATTTTATAGCAACCTCTGTTGACACCGAACGGCTTTTCTCCTTCTCAGGAGGGACAATATCGAAACTTCGCAACCAGCTGTCTGAGAAATCTGCCCATTCCGCTGTGATAGTTGGCCAGTGGGCAAGCGACTCGGACCTCATTGCAGTTGACGAGTTTGAAAGCCAGCTTGCTGAGGGTTGGACACGCAAAAAGAAGCGGAGAGTACCAAATGCAGCTGAGGCACAGGGATCATCTAAGGTTATTGTTGTTGAAGACACCAGCTTGTAGTTCAGTAGCTGAAATTGAACTTTATATGTATGCTATTCGTGAATAACTCGCAACTAACGAATATTCAAACTCGCTGAATGTAAATAGTTGCCACTCACGAGTATTCGCGAATATCGCTGACTAAGCAACGAATATTCGTGATCAATATTCGTACGAATGCGAGTATCAATCTCCAGGTGTCGGCGAGTATTCATATTCGCGAATATATACTCGTGCTATTCCCTATCCACAAGCAGTGGCTTGAGCTCCGTGAAAGATCTGGGAAGTGCACGTCGAAGCTTAACAGAGTTGTGCAGTGCGGATATATTGACGATGAAGTGATCATCGTCACTATGGTGAAGCAAGCTGATGTTCCGATTCGTCTCCTCGCGCTCTTGAAATTCTTTGCGAACAATGGGGGCTGGCAGTCGCCTTTGCGACAGTCGTGTTGCACAGAGATTACAAACTGCACGGACGTTGCTGGCAAGACAAGGAAAGACACAATGTGTTTCTGTGTGATCTCGTTTTCATTTGGACGGCGCAGGATAGGCCATCCGAACTCGGGGTGAGGCTCCTGGCTGCAGACAAACTGTTCCAGTCCGACCAGGGATTTCTCACCAACAAGCAGTTCCTCGATGCGTCCGAATATACGTTCTCCCGTGGAATTCAATGCGAGTACCCAGGAATTAACCTTGACTTGGTCGCCACTTTGTGCTGTAAGAACTCGACCGAGCCTCCAACGGCTCCCTGGTAGAGGTGGATTCTCGAAATGCCAGAGGGTTGAAGCCTTTGTCTGACTCCATTCCAGCAGCGGGACTGTCTTCGTTGGAGCTGGTTTGATGAAGCCGGGTTCGACTTGGCTTGGAGATATCCAACCCAAGTGACGCTGTAAGACAGGATCTTTGACTAAGACCTGCTGGACTCCATTCCCTGCTTGAATCCACTGCTTCGCCGACGCATCCCACCAGTACCCGCCGGAAAGAAAGTGTTTCACCCGACCCATGGAAGCAAACTTCCGGGAAATATCACGACTGGGGGCAAGGCGGTTGCTGTACAGTGAACAGAGACGAAAAACACCGTTGTAGGCCTCGTATATCTCGGTGGCGGAACGAATAAGAGGTCCAAAACGTCGTACATCATCTGGTATGTGGGCCAATAAATGTAGTTTGATTTTGACGAGAATTCTCAGGGGATCTACAGCATCGAACGCATTGAGGACATTGGCCACAGCGATCTTCAGCTGCACCAAGTAATTCTCCATGTTATCAATTTCGGGGACCCAAAGTAACGCACCGAGTTCGCCCGCTGCCTTGACCAGGGTGAATTGCTCTGGTGTGCAAATGGAGTGGATGTGGAAGGCAAGTGTCTGCATTACAGCCAATGTCGGAACCGAAGGCGCGAACGAAAAATTTCCGTTTTGGGAACTTTTTCGTCGCGCAGACCGATTCCCTCATATCTCTCTGAGTTTTGATCGGATTACCTCGAAACCTATACCATTCTTTCAGAATAATTCATGCGCAATTAGTGACGTCGTTGAAATTGCGAAAATGTATTTTATCTTTCCATTTGGCACCTTAGGGATTGTTTCTGTTGGGCACCTCCTCGGAGGGTGGGAACTTGTTCAAACATGCTAAATTTTTGGGACAAAAGATTTACATGCAGTATGAAGAGCGTGACGTCGCCAGAATTCTAATTTTCTTCTCCATTAGGTTTTATCTTTCCATTTGGCACCTGAGTTGAACACCACCTCGGAGGGCGGGAACATGTTCAAACACGCTAAATTTTTGGGACAGAAGACTTACATGCATTCTAAAGAGAGCGGCTCTCTGCGCACACCTGATCTGTATATCTTTGGACACAAACCTCAGGCTTGTAACTCCATGCATTGTCCCAAGGCCTGGATAACGATTCCGATCTGGAACTGGCCTGAACCCGAGCGAGATCGTCTCGGTCACCGGGGGAGCCGTTCAGTTTATAAAATAAAGAGCTGCAAAGCTTGTTTAAGTCGGCCGGCCCCACTCAAACCATCGCGACGCAATGCAAGGCATGTCCTTCACTTAACGCACACCTACTCATTAACACTCATTACATAATTGTTAGGGATTATGGGCGCTCCCATTCTGGGCCTCCCGCATGAAATGCTAGCAGAAATCTTTTACAATTTCTTGCCAATATATCCCATGTGCTCCGGCCTTGTCGGCATGCAATCGCCCGCACTGCTTAGCCACGTATGTCGGCGATGGCGGAACCTCGCACTCTCCTTACCACGACTCTGGAGGGCAACTAAGCTGAATATCGGACGGGAGCCTCATCCCCAACAGCTCGACTTGTTGCGAACCTGGCTGGGACGCTCTGGTTCCCACCTCCTCTCCATTGAACTGTCATATAGAAACACTAGTACTCCATCGATCTTGATGGACCACCACGTCGGTAGAGTACTCCAGGAGTTCATGCATCACAGCAGCCGGTGGGAGTACGTAGATATCGAAGTTCCCTTCAACGTTCTCCCCTTAATCCAGGGAGAATTACCCTGCCTCCAGGTTTTGACAATAAGTAGGACCCAAAAGTCCCTGCGCGTACTGTAGTAATACTGTTGAGAATATTAATCAATGTCCCTCATTCCTGGATCCGGGCACCGGAATACAAGAGGATCGCACAAAGGGACGCGTGTGCTGCAGCCCTCGCCCTGATCGGCCAGCGCGGGAATTCTTTCCAACGCTGTGCGGCTTTCTTTTCTTCGCCGACAGGTCACCCATACCAGCTGCGGGGCCGTCAAAAGATATTCCGCTCATCGCCGTATTCCTGTCGCTGTGTAAACTGCCTAGATGCCAATAAGGGCTTAGTAACTATGTCGGGGGAGAGGGTGTCGAATTCAAGTTGCGAAAAGAAAGAAAAAAAGAGAGAAAAAAGAGAGACTCACCTAATATCTGTATTAATAGACCATGGTGCACGAAATCAGAGTGCAAACTCGCCGTAGCGTGCACACTAGCGTACGACATCTTGAATTTGCTACCTCGATTCGGAAGATCAGTCGAATTCAAGATGCATAATTTTTCTAAGTCTTTTCGGAGTAATCGCCTCTGGTGGGGGAGGAAGAGAGAGGACCCCGGATAGTCAGTATAAATGCCTGTTCCCCCATGGGGCGAAGCTGTCGGGATCGAAATCTCCAAATTTTGGTCGGGAATGACACAGGCCTCCGGAAAATTTCCGAAAATTGTCGGGATTTGCGGAACAGGCCCAAAATTCGATTAAAATTGTCGGGAAATGCTAAAATTCGCCTCAGATTGGCCGTGAAGGGAGCCAGCAATTGAAATTGATTGTTTGGTTTGCGGGCTGGCGATAATCCCTCAGGGCAACTGCGACGGAGACTTCGGCGGGTGCATTCTCAGCGACGCTGGGCTTGGCGTCGCAGGGAATGTCTTGTGTAGTCCAATGTAAAGATCAGGATTTAGGGTAGGGGTTCTGCGGAGAGGTCGATATCGACGCGAGGCCGCTTTGCTTGCGCCATTGGGTGACGTGAAAAAGTGGGATCGACGAAAAATATCATGGGCATACATTACAAGGCAGTTACAGTCGGATTTGTCATAATGCATTAGGTCGTAATGCATAATGCTCATAATGCATAGGTTTTTGGCGTCCACCAACTTGGTAGGCTGGTATTTTATGCATTTTTCTCATAATGCATATTGCATAAGGTTTTGGGAAGATTTATGCATTTTGACTGCAATGTTCCGGCATTTTTCTCTGAGTTTTTGTCCATTTCTGAGCTGAAACTATGGTCTGATTCAATTTCTGAATGAAACCAACCGAATCGATGGTTTACATGCGGGAATTTGAACGAATCAACCCCCATTCAACCGTAATTCCCATTTAGGTCAATCACGTAATGTCGACTTGAGCTGGCACAGTCAATGCATTCATTCCAAAGAACAATTGAATGACCAATGCCAGCCATTCTTGACTCTCAGAGCTTATTACTCTAGCTCTAGGAGTCTACATTCCTGAAATCCCAACACAAATGAATGAAACTGTGACAAATGTCACGCGTGTCACACTGTGGGAAGATTCTCGCAATGCATATTGCTCATAATGCATAGGGTTTAAGGGTCCACTGGCCTTATGCATTATGAGCAATCCGACTGTATTACGAAACGTAAATTATGGCCAAGTAGGAAAAAGCAAACAAAAGCCACTTGCGCAAAACAAACACACGACCTCATGCAAAAGTGCAACTGGTATACAGGACAGAGGCGATTAAAAATAAATCAAAACGACTTTCGCGCTCACGTGGGGCCGCACATCCGTATCATGATCTGATCATGATCATCATGCCGACTCGGATGTGATGTATAGTGCCGGTCACCTAGCTACCGCTCCCCCAAATTGGCCCCTCCTCTTCGCTAGCGCTGCATTCTCCACTGGCGCTGCCTCTTCGCGGCGCTAGCCTTTCCGCTGGCACAGAGCCTTTTTTTGTAATTTTTTTCTTTACTCCAGGCTCAATTTTTCGGGACAGCAGTAGGGGCAGTCAGATCTACATAGTCGACGGTTCTGGTCGGTTCTCAGTCGGTTCTGATGTCGGTTCTCCCACGCTAAACACTAAACACTTTCAGAACCGACATCAGAACCGACTTTTTTTGCAGAACCGACTCTGGAGCCTCTGCAAGTCTGTTCTCGGTTTTGTGCTATCATGAAGTCGTCACTACACTTTGTGACTTGATTCAAGACAATATGTTGATGATAAATCTCTGCGCTGCTTTGCGCTCTCTTCAAGCTCTCGTCCATGGCCGAGTCCCGACAGCTCCCAAGAGCCATGAAAACAGGCCGCTGCCGTCCCTTGTTCGTAAGATTTCAAGAGCGCGGTTGCATACGGCGTTAGGGCCATGTAAATAAAGCGTGTTTGCAAACTGGTTTACAAACCGGTGTTTATAAACCAGTTTTCAAATGGTCCAGGGCAAATGCCCGGTTTTTAATGATCTCAGACACCGCGCCGCCGGCAATTAGTGCAGCGAAAACAAAAGTTCACCTCTACTCTGACGGCCAAGTCAATCGAGGAGAACATGTCGGGCACATAGTACGATGAGGAACTCAGAGATGGACCTCCGCCGTGATGGCATTGATATAACGCTGAATTTGGTGGCAGATGCTAATGCGGTGCGGAGCCTTTCAGAATGGTCAGAAGGAGCTGACGCGTGTGCACAGAGCAGTCGTAAGGTGGCATAGACCGGTAACCGGTCTACAGGTGGCAGGGAAGATGATTTAGGACACGGAGGCCGAAAATTTAGAATTTTAGGCAATGTGTTTGTAAACAGGTTTATAAATGCCCTGTTTGCAAACCGGTATTCAAAACGTGTTTTTAATTCCTCAGGAATTACTTACAGGGCCCTACACGGCGTGTCCGTCGTGTGTGATATCCCATACGAAAGGAACTTATCCCCATTGATCAGCCGTGTGACATAATGCATCTTGCGCGCGCTCGCAGGTTCGAATCCTGCTGCCCCCACCCCACTCCGGGATTCTACCGCCCGGGCTCGGAGGAACCACCTCACGGTTGTGGTGTCCGACGCGGTTGTCGGGCATATCGTTGGCCGAGGTGGCAAGGGCCTACACCAGGCCCATGACGTTTCCGGCGCCCAGCTGCGGGCCTTTACCGACTAGGCCTCGCCGACTGAACGCCGCGTCTCTATCCGAGGTACCGACCAGCAAATCGGTGAAGCGCTTATTGCGCTTGGGAAGCGGTTCATGCGCATGCGTGCGTTCGCAGGTTCGAATTCTGCTGCCCCCCCACCCCACTCAGGGATTCTACCACTCGGGCTTGGAGGAACCACCTCACGGTTGTGGTGCCCGACGCGGTTGTCGGGCATATCGTTGGCCGAGGTGGCAAGGGCCTACACCGGGCCCATGACGTTTCCGGCGCCCAGCTGCGGGCCTTTACCGACTAGGCCTCGCCGACTGAACGCCGCGTCTCTATCCGAGGTACCGACCAGCAAATCGGTGAAGCGCTTATTGCGCTTGGGAAGCGGTTCCTGCGCAAGCGTGTCCGCGCGAAGAAGGGTCCGTCACGCCCTTCTGAAGGCCCTGCTCCCCCTCCTGCTCGCCCTGCAAGGGGAGTCAAATTCCGAATTTTTTTTAATAACCCCGAAATCTGAAAGAGATTGTGATTCTGAGACACAATCCACTTTGACTTCAGGTGCCTGGTGTAGTGGGTAGAAGAGGATACATTATTCCTATATCAGGGGATTTGATGAGATTAGATGGTGCGCAGCCACTCCGAACGTAGTAGCTCATCACGTGGGGCCAGCAATCGGCCGAAGAAGCATTATTTTTTTTTTCACTCGAGTCCATTCCAGAGCTGAAGTGGAGGATGGCGAGGACCAGACCGGTAATGTCGATGCGGAGTTTGGGACCAAGACCATTCTCGACGCAGAAGCGGGCTACTTCGGGAAGGTATCTCCCTGCTTCTCTGCGCGCGGACCACGTTGGAAACTCACATTGATATCTTGACAAGTTGAAGGGCTATGGCTAGGAACACAACAGGGTCGAAGAAGAAGACGCCCGGTAAGCGGAGCCCGTCCCTCCTATCTAGCCCCGTCCCCATATAACACTACTTCTCACCATACTTATGTAGAAATGCGACGGAGCTCATACAGAAGTTCCGGTCAAAGCGCGAGAAGAACAAATCGCCCAACAATGCCGTGCAACCAGTGTCGCCATCCCGTAACTCGCTTGGGCGCGGCGGCACCTCCAGCCCCAGTTCTCCCATAATGAAGAAGCGTGAGGGCGAGAAAAACGGTGGCAACGAGGGACGTGCGAAAAGGGCGCGGACGGAATACCGGGATGAGTTGGCATGGGACCGCCGTATCAAATGCATCGATGCTGTCGAATGGGCAGGGCAGACGCTGTATATTTATTTTACCCTGTGAGTTCCACCCAATCTGTTCCCCATTTTGGTTTCTTATCTATAATTTGGACTAGGCATGGAGGTGAACACATGACAGAGGATTGGGAGATTTTCAGGCAGAAGTTCCCTCAAATGGTTCGCGTCCTTCTTCCCTTGTAGTTCGGTCCCGCTGACGAGCAGCACTGCCGGCAGCTGATCGACTTCTACCAGTCCAATCGTCGCTGACAGCTTAGTTCTCTACAGGCCATGACATGGCAAAAGCTTACGGTCTTGAGACCTTCCTCCTGTTTTAAGAATATAAATATGATAGCAGATTGATCCTGTATTCAAGACCAAGAATTGCGTTGCTATATATAGGACGTCACAGTGTGGCTATGCCGTGGCGAAGATGATCGATTGATGTGATTGGTTGACAGCCTGATCGGCTGAGATCCCCAGATCTCGGTTAGACGACACTCTATCTCTCGCTTTCCTATCACTCGGCATGGGTGTCAGTTGCCCCTTCAAGTTTCCATATGCCGATTAGGCAATATTTTATGGAGAGCTATATTCCTGTTGCACATTGGCTACCAGGAGCTCTGGAAACAAATTAAAAACTGGTAAGACGATTTTATTCCGAATTTTAATGTGGGCTCGGCCCCATAAGTTATCAAAATGCGAAATATATTCCTGCCGATACTACCGAAGCGGTGATTGAAATTTACGGACAATACCGATGCGGCCAGACAGATCGAATATTGACCCACTGCGTTCCTCCCGCACGCCAAAGGCTGACCGATCCCTGCTCCGTCTTTAACGATCAGGCCGTAAATGCCGCCGCGTCCCTAAGTGCCGCCGTGTCCCTCCCCTATGCCAAAGGCTGACAGATCCCCCGCTCCATCTTGAACGATCAGGATGTAAGTGCCGCTGCATCCCTCCCACACGCCAAGGCTGATGGATCTTTCAGATTATGGGCCCCGTTACATAAACTTGCTCCAGAATATACTACTCACGCACAGATTTTTTACGGCTCCTGATTTCTTGACTTGCAAAGACCCCGCAACATATGTAACTTCGATCAGACTCAATATACTAAAAAATTTCGACTATCTTAATTTTTAAATATTGAGTCTGACTACGGGCCTTCGTCGCTCGCCTCCAACGCCCTCCAAGCCACACCATGACTACCAGATCAGTAAAAACGCAAGTCATCGCTGACGGTGTTTTCCACGCCGAACTCAACGAATTTCTGACCTGTGGGCTTGCGGAGGAAGGCTGCTTACTGGGTTTCTGATGTCCGTGTCACTCACGCCCGCACTGAGGTACCTTCCGCCTCTTCCTGCAATACCTGCCATCACCGTGCTAGATCGACATCCACACCGCCGCATTCGCGACTAGTGCACTGCCCTCGTCCAGAAATGTTTCGAGTCTCGAGCTTCGCGCTGAAATGGTCTAATTCCGTGGTCTCCCTACCATCGCTCGGTGAAAGAGCTTGATGTACAAGCTGCTGGATGGTCTCTGTCCGTACGTCCGGTTCCTTCACAGTTTTTTTTCTTTTTTTCTTTTTCTTTTTCACACTGAGGGAGCGCCAGCTGCACCAAAAAAAAAAACTGTGTCTCAGATCGATTCGGCCCCCGACACACCATGCCAAATAAGGCAGAAGGGCAGTCAAATCCAGGCAACGGATGGAGAAGGAAGGTCTGGGAGCCGAGGTTGTGGTAAGTTGGGGTTGATTGCGGAAAATGACCTGGGAAGATTCCAAAAAGATTAAAGTGCCGTCAACGGCGAGATCCCGCTGCGTATCGTGCGCATACCCGGCCCCAAAATGCGTCCAATAAAGTATAGTCCAGTTCCGAGCAGCCGCAGGATCCAGAAAGAGCTGGAGAGTAGCCACTTAGGTTCTGCCGGACAGAGTCTGCCGAGGCCGCGGGAGTGCGAAACGTGGGACGACGTATTTCAACCTAGTGGGCCATGAGTTGAGATGGCAGTTGGCTCAAAGGGATGAAACTGACCGGGGACACACTCCGCATTAAATCAATGGTGGGATTCGACCGACGCCGAATAGAAGGGGGAGGCTGGAGGAAATATCAGTTAGTGAGATATAGCGGCTGACAAGAGACTCACAGAGCTCTCTGCGGAACGCGGTCGTACTACAGGCGGTGGAGACTAAAACGTAGGGTGAGTGAGCGACATATCTGATGGTGATCGTACTTACCAAAACTATTTATGCACCAGGCATTGCAGTACTACTTACTTCAATATTCAATATCCGGCCCATCGTAATTTCGTTTTGAACTTCATGTGATATTGAGTGTAAGGACTTAAGTAATGCTGCCAGCCTAGCACTACAACCTCTCCACCAAAAGGGAGCAATGTCAAGCTCGGCTTGACACCTGGCTGGCATTATTTATACTGGATAATGCCTAACCATGACATTACCTCCTCTCTAAGGCTTATTGTCCCAATAAGTCCAGTATAACATTCCTTTCGTGACGGGCAACGTGTTATGTGGCTTAGCGTGTTTCAAACTCCGGCCTTACCGGTCTGTGATGGCCGATGGGCTTCCAAATCAGCCATCCTAAACTTCCAAGCCTCCTTAGTCTCATGCATTTCATCCTCCGGACATGACACCTCGTCCGAGAGGTAATCTTGATGAAGCAGGTCCCTCAAGACCGCAAGATTGAGCTTGTACTTATCCGCATACCGTTCGAGCACCCTAAAAATTTGTTCCGATTTCTATCCCACACCGATTAGCATCGGCAGTGAGAATGAGACAGGACGAGTAGAGCGTACATGGACTCGTCGCTGACTGCGTCGGTGGTTACGAGAATTTATCTCTGCTCTCAAAGCCGCATTGACGTTGTTCGCACGATTCCACTGTCTCTTAAGCGACCGAAAGGATTTCCTGGCCGTACCTGCGAAGACGCCGAGGTCCCAATTAGGCATCAGACTCGACTCTGGACGATGCTGAAGGGACCCGAGCCATACGTGTGGGTTCTAACGAACCCTTCGGTTCCTCATTCCCACAGGAAGGAAGGAGACTTACCTGGAAATCGTCCATAACCAGCCTCGCAACGTGTTTAAAAAATATGTGTTTTGTGTGCCGGTGCCCGGTTACAGTAGCGGGGGAGCTTGCGCAATACGCAGCTCTGTGAGCTTTCGGGGGTTAGGTGTCAATCGATCAATTCGGCCAACCCCCCGACTTTTCGGAGGGAAAAAAAACTGATAAAGCGAGAGAAAAAAATATTGCCTCAATAACTCGTCGGCGCCGGCCGCATCCCACCCAACTACTCTTCTATGGATCCCATCCTTTCGGCTCATTATGGGTCCCCTTTGCACCAATTTCGGCGCGGGACCGGAGGGCAGTGCAAGGACTCTGGGAGTCTGCACCGAACACGAGTTCCACAAATTGGTCGAGAAATACATCATCACTTACCTCGACCTATCAGGTAAACAGAGAAACTGGGCCCAAAGAAAAATGACCTACTCAGGGCGTTAAAAAGCTCAACTTCGTCAAGTGCTGCGTTATCCCTCCTTCAACTACAAACTTCGCCTAAATTCTAGCTGCAATCTTCGTTCCGCTCATTCACATCATTTCTGCGGCGCAATAACTCTCTGATACCATGTGGTTGGCTTCGTGCACCTCTTTTCGCGTCTTCCGGAGGTTCCGTTTCCTCCTGCTCACTCGCCACATCCACTACATCCTTGTTCAACTTGGCTTTCCGTAACTCGAAAAATAATCAGCTCTTTGGGCATCCAGTTGCCGTAAACACTGTAAACAAACCAGTGTGGGATGAAATACTCCCATTTTGGGCGTGGTTGTGTTCGTCACGTAAGATTCTGGGCCTGGTCGAATGGTCGAATTGGTTGTTTCAGTCACGCGTCACACCCCTGGTTGAATTGAATGTGATAGTACAGTATCGGTCAAAGATTGATATGTCGGACACGTATGAACAAATACGCGTCGTAGCCGAGGACGTCTGGAAAACAGCGTTCACTACTCGAGTACAGTGTATGGCACATATGTCAGCCATACAATACAATACACATTGGTGACTGCAATGCGCTAGCCACTTTTCAACGAATCATGACGATGTGCGAGCAGAGCGCACTAGCCGCGCTGAGCGCGCAAGACAGCTGGTCTCATTGTCGCTCTCGCGTCGCTGCTCTCGGAAGAGGAGACTGAATGGTGGGAGACGGCGGTGAAGCAGATGCTATGCGGGCTGCGAGGCAACACCATGGATCGGATGTGGTCGAATAATGGAATGGGAGAATAGAGGACGACCAGTTCCGCAGTATTTATACGGTGCAGATACGATCAACGCCAATACGGTCAAATAAATAAACCAAAAATGGCTGGCCGCTGCGGTAGGATGTTTCGTCTTGTTGGTCAACGAGAGGTAGATACAAGATCAGCTCTTCCGGCTTTCCTTCACCGATAATCTGTCGACTCCTGAGAGAAGATCTGAGACGCTAACCCATCTGGTGATTGAGAGTGCGGATAAAAGCTCAAAAGTTCTGAGATTTTTTGGACAAGCTCGCAGTCGCGCCAAGAGGTTGTGGGTCGCGACTCTAACTAATTAAACAGAAGAATCAGCCACACTGTCTATATTCATTTCACTCAGTCACGTTCTTTCTAGAAGTGCTACATGGGGCGGAAGAACTATACATATCATGGTTACCCTCCACAGCTGGAATCTCCCAGACCTCCCAGACCTAAGTCCTGTTGAAGCGAAAAACTTGTCGATCGCCGAGTTTCTTCAAAGTCATTAATATTGTGTCTATGGTGTTGTTTTGTACACCATCGGGGACTTCCCCGCCGAAAACAATATCTTGGATCAAGTCAGCCACGTATCTTTCAGGAACCCATGAGAACTTGCATGCTACATCTCGTCCCTCATGTCCATTATTGCCATCAATTGCATCATTAGGAAAGCAAGTTTGACCTAACAGTAGGGATCCTTCGCCGATTCTCAGGATCTCCTCCGCTAAAGAATGGGCATGAGTATATGGACACTGAGATATTTTAGAGGTTCTGACTTAGTATCTCCGAAAATGGCATAGAACATTGTGCCGTTGCAAATTATGGCTCCAAGGGAGTTTGGTTGGAAGAAAGTATCGTCGATATTCATAAGACTCCCAGGGAGCACAAACCAAGGAACCTCCCTAGCGTCTAGGGCACCGAAGGATGTCAATGGGTAACCGTCTGAGTTTCCCTGTCTCAGTAGTATTAGCCAGGATGATCGAAACCTAAAAGAATAACCTACGGTGCAGTTCCACTGATGGGTTTCAGTAGATACCACCAACAACACAACAATGCAATATGACACTCACATCAACACCGTCACAGTCGATGTCCATATCGGCGATGAAATGTACCGCTGAAACCTGGGACAAGCTCTGCCAGTCAGCGTACACGTCGGCAGTGTGGTCTTGCGTTGACGACGTAGGATAAGTCGCGATTCTAGAGTTTGTTGCATTTTGAAGGGCTGAAAGAATTCCAGCGACATCAATGTCGGGATCGGCGGAAAAGTTGACATCACAGTTTCCCCGTTCCGCTCTCAGAGCAGCAACAGGGAAAGCAAGTGAACACAAGTGAAAAAAGAGTGAAAAGAGCATCACGAGTAATCCAGTACTTGACGTTTCTGTGCAATTGGAGGCTTTATATACCGCAAACACGGCGCAGGCGCCCGCCGTCAAAGGGTGGGGCCGAACGAGGTTTCTAACTTAGTATGATAGCGGACAAAATTTCATGGCGAACCGCAATTTTGACGATATCCTTCCAGAAGTTGAGATTTAGAACCAGAGTGGCCTGTTTGATAGGTAAAATTTGATTTGGGAAAAATCGGAGCTCACTGTAAGTTGTTTTGAATCCAAAACCAAGTTGTATTAGTGCTACAAGTACATTGGTCCAAAAGGTACTACAAAATTCTCGTAGGCACCTTCTCCACTTCTGCTGGCCACCTCGGCCTGTGTACAACTTGCCACGGGCACAACGCGGTGGTTTTGGATTGAGCTGGAAGGGGTGATGAGGTGAGAGGAAGAGCAAGAAAGCACCAAAGGGGACTGGTAAAAATGACGCGACGGCGCGCACCGGCGCGCACTGCCGCGGCACTGACGCGCGTTGACGCGGCGTGGCTGTGTCATTGACGCGGCAATCGGCGCGCCGGCTCTAACTCCTCAACAAATGCTCCCTACACGCTAATTCGGGTTCTGGCAACATTTTCCAGTCTCAATACATTGTTTGGATGCAAAAAAACCTTTGCACATTTTCTGTCAGTCATGACTGTTGGATGCAGAACCACTATTTTTGGTCCATCCTTCGCAATACAGAGCTGGTCTTGGACTTCGAAACGACGGCAATTGGCCCGAACTTGGGCATAATTTAGGGCTTTCAGTCGTTCCTTCCAAATCGGATGCCTGCTGGCATTCACTAGTGGATTGTATGGCAGTCATTGTTGAGCAAAAGTGCGTGCATCATCGCGCTGCATACGTGCTTCCGTGCACTCTTGTGCAGATCCGCACACACTCATGCATTTGGATGCCGATTGAATGCTGCACTGGTCAGCACCATGTCTGCATTTGGCAGTGAGCTTCTTTTAGGCTACTTGGTCAAGTAAAAGTGACTCTTCACAACTACGACCGCTCTTGCCTTGCAATTCGATGTACGAGTATGAAAACAACCAGCGCTGGTTCAACACAACTTGAACACAACCTACCAAATTTATATATTGGTTCAATACTCGACCCCATTGGGAACTTCCCGGTCACAGAGTAGATGCCGGACCGATGCTGAATCTGTTAAGGAACAGTCTCAGTCACCACGCACTCATGCGTAATCTCGCTTGAATAACAGCAGATTCAAGTCCAAAAAATCCAGCATCAGTGCAAAACCGATGCTGCACTGGGAAGCATGGATGTGCACGGGTTTAAACGAGTTTGAACTCGTTTGCACTGGATTTTTGTCCAGTAAAAGCTGTCATAGGATTTGGTGCCCGTGTACATCTCCGGACAATCAAAGTCAACAAATTTACCGACCACTTACCTGCACTCCGATACCTATCGGAATCGAAAGGAAACAGTGATAGGAGGTCCCAGAAATATTTTGACCAGAAACTATCGAGCCGTTGCGGAGAAAATGTGACCTTTCTTTCGTGGCCATTTCTTTCTGAGTTTCACAGCCAATTCACAGCCATTCACAGCCATTTATAAAACCTTTTCTAGGCATATTTTGAAAATTCTGCCCCGAACATTCCCTCGATATTCATCTCATATGCCTTCCAAATTTTAGTTTGAAGTCCTAGAGTCATTGTAGAAGACTGGAGCGCTGGCCGACGCAGAACAAACAAAGAAAAAACAGACATTTGCTTTGCGGGGATTGCCAGTCACGATTAAGAATGAATCCCTTGGGAGCCCTTCTGATTTGAGCACAAAGACCCCTACAAAAAAAAAAAATCACGTGCTCGATCGAAACAGTAAAGAGGTGAGCTCCAGCCAAGTGTTCGCGCGTCCTAGGGCTACCATAGGTTTTAGGAATTGAACTACGAGTTATGCAACTCTCCACATGGTGTACTCACTTGACTACTACCTCAGTGATATATTTTGATCTTTCCCTGATTTAATTTTCTTACTGCCGGAGCGAAGCGCAGGCATGTCTTGTACCTGTATAGAATACGACGGGTGGCTGAGAAATTGAATTTTTCATACAGTAAACGTTCTGAGGATTGTAAACGGCCAACAGAAAAAGCGGTGGGAATTTTCAAAAGGAACTCGAAAACCAGAGTTGATGTTGGTTAGTCATTTCGTTCGAAGCCGACCCCTATGCCCATCATTGAATATTCTTCTTACTCAGATGGACTTATGGCGGGCTCAGCAAGGATAAGAAGAGAGCACTTGATGTATTCAATGTTTGAATAGACCTGCATTACGGATTTGAACGCCCCACGAACAAGGGCAAAAAACGTATTTTTTGGTTGTCCTCCAGAGGGATAAGGGACCTATTCTGAACCCCGTGCCTCACAATGGCATTTTGAACCCCGTGCTCCATTCGGTGCATTACAATATATTTTGGGCAGGTTCAGCAGGGATAAGGGAGCACTTGATGTATTTAAGGTTTGAATAGACCTGCATTCTGGGTTTGAATGACCCACGAGCAAGGGTAAAAATTGTATTTCTGCTGTCCTTCAGAGGGACAAGGGACCTATTCTGAACCCTGTGCCTCACAATGGCATTTTGACCCCCATGCCCCACAATGGCATTTTGAACCTCATGCCTCACAATGGATCAAGGCATTTTAACCTACAACCTACAACTTATGATCCCATTTGCAACCGCAACGACCTCGTCATTCTGTAGCCTCCCGATGACAATGTCGAGGCAGGCCAAGCACCAGCCGTTGGAATGGGAATTGTTGTACGTATACTTCGCTCTAATGACCTCCATTCCTCAAATATTTCCCTTCATCCCCAGGTGGTTGGTGAATATTGTCAGGCAGTAAACACTGGTGATTGTCGAACAATGCCTGCACATTGAGTCTCACGTGGCCTTGTGGATTGAGACGAATCTGGCCAGGAGTGACAATGATGCTCCTCTGTGCTTATTGAACAATGCCCGTGAATTGACCATCAAGAGGCGGAGAAAGGAAAAGCCGGTGGCCATGGGGATCGAGATGACACTGGCCATCAGGCTTGGCTGCGTGGTCATGTGGATCGGGCGACACATTGCAATGACGCAGCAGTCAGGCAGCATGGGCTGACAACTGCAACGCAGGAGTACCGAATGCAAAGGCCGCCCCGTTTTTCATTGTGCATTCATCGTAAAGGGCGGAGTATCGGAGTGATGTCGGCACAAAATGCCCAACCGAAACAGAAAATGCTGAAGAAAGAAACCTGGAGACGCACGGAGGAACCACCGGTCCTCCCCACGGACATGGAGAACACGGACGTCAACATGGTACCGGATGAGGTCGTCAACGGCGGTGCAAAGGATGGTGTTGTACCCAGGTGTGGCGCGCGAGGTGTTGAAGATGCTGACAGTGTTCTGGTTGCTGGTGAATATTGTCGGGCAATAACGGGTTGTCGTCGCATTGTTTGTGAGAACAGCGTTGTAGTACCGCCGAAGCGCGGATGTGACACATAAAGCCTCAAAGAGAAAAATAGTGTCAGCTGGCTGCTCGGCCGGGACAGGTGAATAGAAGCCTAGCAGAGCCGTGCAGGATGGGGGGTGAAAGAACTGCTGTATGAATGAGTCTACCATTTCAATATGGCGGCAGTGCGAGATTCACAGGAGAATAACTGGCAGATGAAGATGCATATTTGTCCTCCGCAAAAAGAGTGGGACCATAAAGGGCAGGGTGTAAGATGCCAGGCAAGGGGAGAAGGCGTCGGGCAATTCGAAGGGCAAGTGTTCATTCACAGGCGTGGTGAAGCCAAAGTTGGATGAGCTGACGTGTGTGGATACATCTGCATTTATTGAGATCCAGAGTCGACGATCGCGGGTACAGAATGGAGACACAGTTCTATTAGTGCGGGTCGGAACCTGGGGTAAGGTCTTACACCGGACAATTTGAAATCCAGTTGCTGGCCTGTCGATGGGTGAAGTGTGAACTCAACACAGAATTCGACTCAGAAGCACTCGGGGATCCATGATTTGTTGAGTGAGGTCAGTGAGAGCAGTGAAACTGGTACAAATGCTCCTAGGCTTCTTGACATGGAACAAGAAGGCCCTCGGGACAGGGTAAGCATTTTTTGAAATTGGAATCGGGCACATAACGCGGTTTAGTCCGTGTTTAATCCAACATAGATAGCATTGAGAACACCTATTGCAGAGTGTTTCAATTTTGGCTGCCAAATCTCCGTAAAGTTTAACTCAGGATTCAGAAATGCGTGTCGAAATAAAGAAAATAGGCGTGGCCCTTACTCTTCCCTGCGCGGCAATAGCACTTGCCGCACTGCCATATTCTCGGTCCTTATATGGGCATTTCAAATGCTGACCTACAGTGGTGCTCTAAATAAGTGCCGAGCCCCGGTTTGAGGTCATTTCATGGTCGAATTACTTCAAACAAAATTGTAGCATGAACGTTCAGTGTTTCTAAGCTTATTTGCATCAAAAAAACCATACCATACCTACTTCAATGTCGCGGAATAAAAATATTTGGGGTATTCTGAAAAATCAACTTTGCAGACTGGCTTGCTATCGAAAATCGGTCATTACAGCATGAAAGTACTTGAAAAATGAAGTATACTGACATTTTAGTTGACTTGATTTGATACTCATTTGAGCTCACAATGGGCACTGCAAATCGGTCACTTTTGCTTTTTTGGGAGCATTTTTGTCCATTCTCGCCCAAAATGGCGAACTTGGGAGCCTCCGTGTGAGCTCAAATGAGTATCAAATCAAGTCAACTAAAATGTCAGTATACTTCGTTTTTCAAGTACTTTCATGCTGTAATGACCGATTTTCGATAGCAAGCCAGTCTGCAAAGTTGATTTTTCAGAATACCCCAAATATTTTTATTCTGCGATATTGAAGTAGGTATGGTATGGTCTTTTTGATGCAAATAAGCTTAGAACCACTGAACGTTCATGCTACAATTTTGTTTGAAGTAATTCGACCATGAAATGACCTCAAACCGGGGCTCGGCACTTATTTAGAGCACCACTGTAACTTCAATTCGGTTTGCAGAGACGTCTCACAGCTTCAATCGTAGTAATCATGTAGGGCAATGCAGTGATTTCCATGGCTGATGATTAGACTCGTTACCAGTCTGCCACGGCAATTCTTTAGTGCAAGCACTATGCCGTAGGCAGACTGGTACAACTCGAGACACGCCAAAGGGCTGAGCCCGGAGTTTGAAATTCTTGAGTGGCGCCGATGACGGCAGATGACGTCGTTACCGGTGACGTCGGTCCGAAAGTAAGTTTCTCGATTAAAACTGGCTCTCGCGTGCAGACTCTCTGGGGATAAAATAAAATAATCTGAAAAGACAGAAGTGTAGCTATAAGCATTACATCCCTACCCCTCCGTTGAACTGAAAAGAAATAATTAAATTTGATGCCATAACGATGGAAATGGAAAATTTCAAACTCCGCGCTCAGCCCTTTTAACACTCCCGAGTTGTACCAGTCTGCCTACGGCATAGTGCTTGCACTAAGTGTTGCCGTAGCAGGCAGACTGGTTACGAGTCTAGCTGATGATGTCTAGGCATCGATTAGCGAAGCATTTCGATTGAAATGGGTCGGCAGACTTGCCTTATTTTTGGCGACCTGCAGAACAACTCCGTACATAGCAGTTTCTTACGGAACGCAGAGCTGTACATAACTTTCATGACTTTCAAAGTTCACCCATGAAAAATGGTTTGGCTTGGGCGGGTCTTAGCGATTCCAGGTCGATAAACGTTCCACAACTCTATGTACATGACCGGCCATCTAGTCGACAGCGAAGAACCAGAATCTGGGGTCAAGGGGGAAGATCGAAATTAAGATATGAATTTCCTAGTGCAACTCAGTCATGCATTAAATAAACCTCAAAAGTATTTTTCTCCAAGCAGGCCTGGCCTATTTTGGATATACAATCAGACAGACAACAAAATTTAATCCAACTTAATCCAACATTGGGATACTTTTTTGAGCGGACCTATTTCAGAGTATTTAGGTAGATTTATGGAGCCCAAACGATATATTTAGATTGCTGAACACATATTCAGCTCGATATTTTGCATAAAAATCATTGTGGAAAGAAAGAAACACTACGCGGCACTTACCCCTCGCGCCGCGGCAAAAACACAGCCACTGATGCGCACCAAACACCACATTTTCACCCTTTTTTTGACTACTTTCAACCCATTGACCCCAATTCTCACCAAATTTGAGTATGGAACTCACACAAAGAGTGTTTTTGTTACTCTCAGGGTTACATTTTTGTCTACTGGCTGAATGAAATAGATCCAGTCTGAGGCGCGGCTCAGTCTTGCTAATTTCAACTCGTATGCACCTAATGCCTTGTTCCCCCTGTTTCTATGTATTCAGACCTGATATATTTTGTTCTTATCAGGTTAACTCTGGACAATGTAGCTCAGATACAGAAGATTTCCTTTTCAACTACACATGTTGAATGTCAGAATTTGTGTCAACCCAGTTAATATCGTGCCTCATGCTCACGGGAGTATGGTTTGAGGATTTCGATGAAATATAATGCTGCCTCCCAATCGCCGGCCTGTAGGTGGCCGAGGATGAATTCATTGTCACCTTGAAGGCGGAGTCGAACTTAGAAACATTCGGGCGTCCATGACCTTTGAATAAAGTCCGCGAGGGAGTTTTATCGTTTTTACAAATGTCTATTCGTGAAAATAATTCCCTCAAGGCAGGCGTATGCATTTTTGGATGAGAAATCGGCTGCATAAAATGGTTTAATCCAAGTTTAATCAAACATTGGGATAGTTTTGAACATACCTATTGGAGAGTATTTGTGTGGATTTCTAACTTCTGAACGATGTATTTCGATTGCTAAATCTCGGCACAACTCAACTTGGGAATCAGAAATGCGTGTGGAAGGAGGAAAAGGCGGCGCAGCACTTGCTCCTCACTGCGCGGCAATGCGCGTCACCGCGCGGCAGTCGCAGCATTTCCACCCAGCCCCATGGAGTCGAGGGTTTTTCAGCATATTCCAATGAAAATGCAATAGAAACAAGGTCGAATTCTGGTTTCACAAGCTAATGAACACATACATAATGCACAATGAGAACACATTTCAACTACTTAGCTACGCGCTCATGTCATCCTCCGGCATGTGAATATTGAAGTCATCCGCCATTTCAAGTGCCTCCATGGCCTCTGTTCGGTCGGCCTCATCGGTTGCTGCAGCCAAATGCTGAAGCCAGTCTTCATCGTCGTCGGCAATTGGAGCCGACTGCCAATCAGAAATGAAGTTCAGTCGAGACTTCTTGAAATTAAACTTCAGCACTTAAAGTGCCTCCATCAAGTGCGGGCTTGTCCGGTTGCGTCGTTTTGTATTTGTTTCCGCAGACGACGAGAATACCAGTTCTGAGGGCACGGATGTCGCCTGAATTGGTGCATAATCGGTGAAGAGGCGATAAATTGTCGGCCGGTGTCTCATCGAGAAGGAGGAAACCCCAAAGACAACCCCCGATAATATCGGCGGAGGCATTATTATTGTGGGATGGAGCTTCAGAAATGCAACTACTCTTGCGATCCTTGCCGTCACCAGCGATCGCGATGTATATGGGATCATTGAGCCTCATCTCCGCAGTGTTGTAATCTACGGCGCGTGCTTACTGCAGCTCCTGATCTCCTGCAGAAATATGACTTTCCAATGCTTATCCCCCATTTCAGGCTTTGGGCTATCCTGACCCTGGGTTTCTTTGGATGGCGTCGGCGGGGATGGTGTATGCGTCACGCCCGGTGTCCATTTGAACGAAATTATACAGGCGAGAATCGAACCGATGACCTCCTTGAGAGTGACCAAATAAACAATAAACAAGGCCAAAATGTGATCTACTGGCAAAAGTGAGAACATTAGCACCACAGGACCCACTACCTAAAGTTAGTGGGCATTTGGGAATGCAGTCAACTTAAACAATGAAATGATGTTGAATCCTGGGCCAAGCAGTAAATATAGATATTAGAGAGTTTGCGATGCAGCCATTCGAGCCATCTGATGGCTGTTTGGCGTTGCGCAAATTGATGGCTGATGGCTCGAATGGCTTCAATGCTTGCCCATATTTTTGGAGTCATTGAGTTCCCTCCGAGTTGTTCAGTTCATGTATGGGTGTGCTTTATATCCATACTTGCTCATTTTCTATTAACTTTCAGTACAGATTGCCGTTAATTGATATCTCTCGTGAGCACTCTGCAAACTGCTTCGGCACCGTGTCTAGCCCGCTCTCTTTCCAAGGGTAAAACTCTACGTAAAACCAAGTCGAATTTGTCGGCATGGTGCCATTTTGAAAAGCATGAGCTGGCGCAATAGAGCTGCATTCAAAGGGCTACCATTTTGAAAAGCGTGACCTGGCACAATAGGGTGCATTGAAATGGCTGGCATTTTGAAAAGCGGGTTTTCAACTGCACTCCAGGGAGCAGATTTGATGTGAATTTCCTTTTAAAGCAAAGCTGTGCTGCTATGGTTGCACCTGTTTGTCTAAGAACGAAACCCGATCTCCAGCAGCCCCTGACAAAGCAATCTGAGGTGCCCATTCTGACTGGAATTTTGCTGGCTATCGCCTCGACAGGTCAATTTTGCCAAGCATTTTGAACTCCGCTCCAGGGAGCGGATTTGATGTGAATTTCCTTTTAAAGCAAAGCGGTGCCGCTGTGGGTAGGTTCGTTCCAAGCCCCTTCTCCGATTGGCCGATCATGTTTGCACGTCTTTATTGTTTGGAGGTATTGACGTGATTTCAGGGGAGGGCGGAAATCTCTCTAGCGCCATCCCATCTTTTTGCTTCGCTCTGGTTTTTGGTACAACCATGCTCCATATGTTCCTACACGTCCCTCAACAATCAATTCGCTCACCTCTACTCTATTCGTCGAGAAATCTACGCGACATTTGTCCTCACGCACTTCAAATCCAGACTTGCAAAACTTGGGTTTACTGTAGCCGACGGCAGCATATGGCTGATGCTCTGGGGAGCTCTGAGATTTTCCAAGTCAGTAAGTGCCCCGACGATGCCGTTGAAGCGCAATCCCAATCTAGAGGACCTCACTCTTGCAGTGAACAGTCAGCCGTGGACATCCGCGCTACGTTTCTCTCTTCCTCTTTCCCGGGGCTGTAGCCACCATGAATGAAACAATAAAAAATGCGGAGGACCTTTCGACTGCAACTCTCGGCTCCTCTTAGCGTGCTCTCCGCAGCTAAGTGTAGCTCCGGCCCTTGGGCGTCACGCCAGTCAACTTGATCCGTAATAGACAGCTCAGAAAGATTTTTGAACGACCGTAACAAAGGGAGGGCATGCTGGATGGATACAATGAGAAACGGAAGGCTGCGCAAGCCGGAGATGCCGATTTACCAACCAGTTTGATCGGATAAGAGAAGCATAGTCGTCGCAATTCTGGGAACCTTTCGAGCACGTCTATGGATTTAGAAAGTGAATTGGGAAAAAATCGGTGTATGTCGAAGGTGAACTCGCCTGCAATGCGTTCCTTGTGCGAAGCAAGGCCGGCGAGTGTATCCAACTGGGGGAAGTGCCTCTGGGCGGCCACCAAAGCACCTCTCTCTGTGTATTATCGGAAAAGTCAACGACGTGACGGAGGGAAACACCGAGAATAGCGGGGAAAGCTCGTGTGGGACAGATAAGCCGGTGATGGTGGGGAAGGTGTGCGTCTCGAAAGCATGGCGGAGAAAGAACAACATGACTTTATGGGCATAGAAGTGAAGTTGTAGTCCTCGGATATTCAGCAGATCGTGCAGAAACCGCACAAGAAGGTCGGCAGTCCGTTCTCCAGAGACTCTCATGGTGCCGTCAGAATGGTATACATTACCCGGATAGGTGATGTGAACATTTCTGGATACCGTGAGTGAACACAGGCCTTGCAATCCCGAGCTTTGACGTACCGGATATGGGGGGAAATGAGAGGAAAAGACGAGACTCACCCACTGAAAATTCCTGAGCTTCGGGAGATTGCTTCATTCCTCGGAGAGTCCCGATATCTTTCATCCCTGTCGCAGGTAGATCAATTGACGTATGTCGTGGTGAGGCCTTGCCTCTTCCACAGCATCGAAGTCACCCTCGATTTCGTCCACTCCCTTACCCTCGCGTTTCAGAAGGACTTCAACAGCACAGTGGCATGCAGGTCGCTGTTTGAGAGCAAACCATGGCAGTATATGGGCCTAGGACCAGCTTTTCAGCGGCTGGACAATTATGAAAACGCATCGGCGTACCTCAGTACAGGATGGCAGAAGGCCTTCATGTTTTCGAAATGCACCACGTTGGCATTGAAAGTGGGAGCCTCCCCGATGCCCCCTTCGCCACCATGTTCACCATTTCCACCAAGTCTCACGTTCAGCTTTGTCAATAAAGATCACAGATTCATCTGCTCTGCATCGCCCATCCAGGTTTCTTTTTGTCCTTTTGCCCTGATACACAAACGTGCCAACAGACAACAGAGTCCCGGTCGCCACAACCGGGGCCTGGTCACGGAAGGCGACGTTGTGGCAGGAAGCAGGATAAGGAGTTACGGCAAGAGGTGCGCGATCTGCTAAGCGAGCCCACTCTGATGGGCACGTGCTGGTTGGGCACCTTCCATATCCGGTCGTTAGGTCATCCTCTCGGCTGAATGCGGCGGCGGTGGAGGGCAAGGAAAGGCGGAGTAGATTTGGAACGAAACATTCTGCGGGTAGTTGGATGTACAGAGTTCATTTATGTGCGACGAAGGGGTATTATCGACAGTATTTACACCAGAATCGGTGGGTTGTTGGTAGTTTACGGTGGTGCTGTTACGCGGGTCGTTGAGTCGGTTTCAGAGTGTTCAGGAGCAGCAAGACGTGTCTGCTACTCCCTACCAGGCAGAGTGGGAGCTGGGGAACCGGTGGACACGTCGTAGGCTAGGCGGGACGCGTCGCAGCTTGTTGTCGCGCTGCGTGCGAGAGTGTGAGAGGATGACCTAACGACCGGATATGGAAGGTGCCCAACCAGCACGTGCCCATCAGAGTGGGCTCGCTTAGCAGATCGCGCACCTCTTGAGTTACGGTGTGACGTGGCGTCCGCAAGCGAGACGGCGGCGCCAAACACTCGCAAACACCCGCTCGCGGACATACTGTAGTATTTCATTCAATTCTCCCGGGCTGTGACCCGTGACCGAGAAATTCGAACTTGAGATTTCGTAGATGTGCTGGGGGAACCGTGACACCAACAAATTTTCGTATATTTCCCTAAATGGCGGGCCGCGCAAACCTATGTCGTTCAAGTTCAACCGTGAGCATATCGTCGTCAAGGTGGAAGAAAATTTCTCGCCACCAAGGAGGTTTCCTGGTAGATTGGCGAATATGAAGTTGAGTGCGAGGAGGATGAGAAAGAGTGATGGTTGGTGTGAAGGAACGCATCAAGGACAATTATGTACCCAAATGGGAACATTATTACATTCTGATTCTCTGACATAAATTTTGTGAAGGTCTTAGCCGATAGCCTGGCTCCTGGGGAAGCCCCTGGACAAATTGCAAGAAATTTACGCCAGAAGAAGTCGAGCATTGCGATGATTACCCAAGTTGGGAACATTATTCCATTCCGATTCTCTGACAAATTCCACAAATTTTGTGAGGTTCTCAGATGATACCTTGGCTCCTGGGGAAGCGCCTGGTTGAAAATTTCAGAGAATTTGACCCAGAAGAAGTCGAGCATTGCGGTGATCACCCAAATTGGGAACATTATTCCATTCTGGTTCTCTGACAAATTCCACAAATTTTGTGAGGTTCTTAGATGATACCTTGGCTACTGGGAGCACTCGACGTATTTAAGGTTTGAATGTTTCCCACGAGATATTCGCATTTTGAAGCACATGCCCCAGAATGGCAGTTCGAATCACATGCTTCGCAATGCCATTTTGAATGCTATTGAATGGTTCAATTCGCATTCTGAATCACATGCCCCAGAATGGCATTTCGAATCACCTGCTTTGCAATGCCATTTTGAACGCTATTGAATGGTTCAATTTGCATTTTGAATCACATGCCCCAGAATGGCATTTCGAATCACCTGCTTCGCAGTGCCATTTTGAACCCTGTGCTCCGTAATTTTATAAAGAGTCTAATATAATCGACCTCTAATATAATAGAATGGTCTATAATCTCAAGGCTAAAAATTATCTGGGGTTAGGACAATTATTCCTGAGGCAGACTTAAACGTAATTTCAAAATTATAATACACTATAATCGAATATATTGGCAATTGTACCCAGCCTTTATATGCAGCGTCGACATTCGCGCAAAGCCAGGGTGGTGGGATGAAATCAGGCAAGTAATCGATCAGCGCTCAGGGATTCCGGCTAGAACCTGTTGTCAACGACGCCCGAATGCAGTCCAAGGGCACTACCACCTCCAGAGGTCTGCGTATGGCCCCGGCTAAAATATATGAGGTTGCTGAACATGGGACTCCAGGCAGTAATATAATCATCCTCTAGCCCTAGAAAATGAGGCAAGAAATCGATTAGCACTCGAGGATCCCGGCTAAAACCTGTTGTCAAAGATGGCCCGGATGCAGTCCGAGGGCACTACCACCTCCAGAGGTCTGCGTGTGACCCAGCCAAAATATACGAGATTGCCAAACATGGGTCTCCATACTGTAATATAATCGTCCTCTAGCCCCAAAAAATGAGGCAAGTGATCGACCAGCGCTCGAGGATTCCAACATAGTTAACCGGGGAACTAATTCCCGAACAGTTTTTCCTGATGTTTAACAACCTTGGCGAGGGTCTTGGGGTCATATACGTACCTCACCCAAGGAGGATGAAGGAGGAGGAAGAGAAGGAAGTATAATCGCTGTTGTCCCATTACGGCCACCGTGCCTTTGAATGGAAAAGTACAGTATATCTAAATGAACATCTGTAAGCGATTTTCCGGTGATGACGAGTATTTGGCAGAACTATACTTAGCACTATTAGATTGAAGATTGACCGACCGATCGCAAGGGGCTTGAATGACGCTAATCCGGCATTCAATACTGCTACTTACTGGTATGGGTTTCAGGAGAGGCTCAAAAATAAATGTCGAAAAAATCAAGTAAATTCGGAAATAATTCTAGTTGACTGCCGCAGTAAAGTAATCAGTAATGGAAGTTGAAACAAGCGATTTCGAATGTTCCAACTGGGTCTCGCGTCCAAATGTGGCCAAACCCATTTCAAGTTTTCGGGCAAACATAGTGCAAGAGCTAACCGCCCAAGGTGCGAACACAAGCAAAAACTCAGTGTCAAGGTAATGACTTCGTTCTGGCCAGGCATAGGGCTTGGCATTGATCAGATGATTCGTCAGATGATTAGTAGGTCGAATCCCTCACAAAACGTCCAGCGGTCAAGAGTAGGATCAGCGACAGGGATGTGCCATGCAGGTGTAGGGCAAGAAAGAAGCTCAAATACCCAAGTATATGAAAACCAAACATTATGAACATCGAGTCTACAGTTAGAAAGGCTCAAGAACAATGACAAGCTCACAGCGTCCTAGGCGGGGGACGGTGTTCTCGACGAGTATGGAGGTGGTACGAGGGCTGGGTCGATCATGCAAACGATGTCTCGCTAAAGGTCGATCAGATTTAGGCTATAAACTAAATCACCGGTTTTCGTCGGCCAGCGTCGCCCACAGCGCGCTGAGGGTCGTATAGCCCTCATTCCCTTGATCAGAGGCCACTTGGGTCGTGGTAGAATGCGTACTGCGCCCTACGCTGCTCACTGCAGCGGAGGGATGCCCGAACTCGATACCCCCGCCCAAAGGATGGTGGTGGTAAGAAGTCACGAGGCCCCTGTCCTCACGCCACTTTCTCTTCTCTCTTCTCTCTTCTTCCCCCGTCGACACTCTCCCATTCCATTGCGCTCCTCCTTCAAAGTCCGGAATAACAACAGTACTGCAAGGCACCCACTCTGCCGTCCAGTTGGCCATCCAGTCCCTTCCTCCCCAGCGGGATTTCCATCGCGACCCGCACGTCCCATCTGCTGTTTTCTCATCTCCGGAGAATTGTCCATAGAGTCACCAATATGCGCAATTATGACACGCCCGAGTTTGGGAATACCGGTGCGGTATGTGCAGGTGTCCGTCACAATTCCAATGCGTAGAAGGGAACCGTCATTGATATCGGCGATGAATTTGCGTCGGTAATCGACGGGCATGAGCGAGTTGTACAGCTTGATGATTCCGAGACGATTGCGGATCCACGACGGAATTAATGCGTCGAGGAATTTCATAAGCTCGTAGCCTGTCTTTATGGTCTTCACGAAAATGAGCGTAAGGATAATGTCGAGGGGAGACATCATGTCAATGGGGACGACAAAGCTGAAGTCTAGGAATTCACCCCCGGAAGTTGGATGCTGGAAGAAGCGCGGAATGTATTTGATATTGGGGCGGTCGATGGTATAACGGGCATTGACATATTGTCCGACACGAAAGCCCAGTCCCGACGCGATACGAAGCGCAGCAGATGGGGTGGCAGTCCCGGTTGTTGCACCCCAGATGGGTTTGGTAGGAAGCCGTGGCCGCATATGCAGAATGCCGTGGTATGGCTCACGGAAAGTCCCACTCCCTCATCGAGGACATGGGCCTCGTCGATCAACATCCACCGAACCAACGGCCTGAATTTCGGGTCATCGAGCAGTTTTTCGACGCGACGGCCCTGGAGCATCTGGCTCATGACCCCAACTGAGATACCAGTCCCTCCCGCGAATTCTGCAAATAAGTCGCGTCCTTCACGTATATGAGCTTCCCGGACAGAATCTTCGTGGATTGCGATGCTTCTGAGACCATATTTGCGGCCGACTTCAGCCTAGGTTATCCCTGGTTACTTTACGTTCCCTTGGAATGCTGTTCTCGACACTCACCAACTGTTCCACTAGGACTTTGGTCGGCACGATCATGGAGGCAACGCCACGCTCTTGACGCGCCTGGGCAGCAATCAAAGGAGCAAAGAGCACTATGCTCTTGCCGAAGCCAGTCGCGATGACGAGAAAAAGGTCGCGTCCGTCATTGAGGTCCTTTCCATATGTGCTACCTCGGCAAAACCTACAAAGTCGGAACTGACGTGGGACCGCATCTCTGTATCGAGCCTCGTATCGCAGTCGTTCGACGCTTAGGTTATGATCTCCAAGTAAGAGGCCGGTCATGGCCTTGCGATGAGCGGGAACAGCGACTATGGACAAATAGTGGCTCAGTTTCCGTGTGACGAGGGTCAAGGACCTGTCGTCGCCCATCTCGAGCCGGTTGCGCAATAAGTAGATTTTTACAAGCCTGTCAACGTCGCGTTGCAGATCAGCATCGACAACGCGGACGACCTTCTTGATGACCGTATCAACTGTCTTGCTGCAGAGAAGGTGGTCTGGGCTGACGGACTGCAGTTAGCAATGCTATTTTCCGTTTTGTTAGCTTGCTGATCAATTCGACAGCTGGCGACGTACCGCACGCATGTACGCACTCCCGACTGCGTATAGCGATGCGGCGGGTACTTCGAGGTGCAAGGTACAGAAATCTATCACATTTGCAGTCTGCGGCAACAATCGGATGGAGTATGTCCGCATCACCATTCCTCCACTCCAACCATATCCCTCTAGGCAGCACACCCGTACAGCACCGCGCTCCTCTCGAGGCCGCGATGTGCGCACGGTTGTCTGCATACAAGCAGCCACGCGGGACACAGAGGCACCTTGTGCGCCACGCTCGAATCTGGCACGGAGCGAGGCGCCATTCTTCGCACTCCGGACGTCCTCGAGACGCTGCAATCCCCCCACGCTTCAATGATCACGTGGTGCACCCGACACATCAACAGCCGAAGCGAAGGAGCAGCACGCCGCGCCTCGAAATATTGCACATCTCTATCTCGTGCGGTGCTTGTATCGGGTGACATCTTCGAATTTGGATTTCATCTGTCGGGGGGATGCATCTCCTCAACATTGTCGTTATTTGGACATGATCTTTCATCAATTGGGCCGTCGGCCCGGCTCGGCAGGTCGTGCAATTTCTTTGGAATCAGGCATATGTGGCGCAGGTAGTTTTCAGTTGGGTTCTACTTCAGAAACTGTGCTTTCTTGTCAGAGCACTCCAATAAACTGCTGAACCTAGTGAATTTGACTCTAAATTTTCCGCCATTCTTCTAGATGTATAGAGGTATCCCTTTTCACTTAATTATCCGAGACAATGGTTAGAGGGAATGTATTATGCTGCTCTGGTGAGCATCTAATTAGATTGCCGAATATAGGGATTAAGCCCCACCCTTATTTTAGTCTTGTTTTCTCTTGCTCTTTCTCAAACGAATACCGGTTTCGTTGACACCACCCGCGCCCGCCGCATCTACCATCGGGGTCTACCGTGCCGGCCTCCGGGAGCCAGATGAAGATCATGATAAACTCTTGGGAGGTTACAGCGACTCTGAACAGACCATTTCATGACGAGGGTACAGGGTAGGGTATCGGCGAAGTCCGGTGCAATGTATTTTAATTTTGTTCTGACCTTCCACGTATCCAGAGCACTTTCGGATGGAAGATTTCCCACGAAGCACCATGGTAGAGTTTCATTTGAGTAGCTTTAGTTAAAGATAATTTAACCATGCCGAAAAGACCTTGTTCATCCCTGCCGACCTCCCTGACATCCTGGGGTAGTCTTCTTGACAGACTTCCCACTTGCGACCTCGTTCTGAACAACTGAAGATAAGAGTCCAAATAGATGGTGAGAGGATAACAAAGCACGACAAATGGTGTTCTAATCCAGCTCGGCCGTCTGCGGGAGCTGCCAGTCACCTTCTCCGATTCTACCGAGTTCCACGTTCAAAAAGTCATCAAAATCCACTGTGTACAGGCTCGCTGTGGTCCAAAGATTCATGCTGGCGTAGTGATGTTCTGGCCTTGGCTTGGCCTGAAAGCCATGGCTTTGGCCCGGCTTGGAGTGGCTTTGGCTCGGTCAAATCCCAGGCCAGGCCAAAACATTTCCATCAAATCTGCACCATCACAAAAACAAAAGTTTGACGCATACAGACAGAGTTTTATGAGCCTCAGGCACTGGAATTGGGTCTCCCTTGGGCTGTTTCAGCGAATATGGGGTATTGGAACCACAAGGATATGAGCAAACAACTTCTATACACCGAATGCGAGTGATTTTGTCAACATTTTGTTCAGCGTGTTACCACATATAGAGAGAGTCCAAAAGCCATGGCTTTCTGGCCTGGCTTTGGCTAGATCGACTTCGGAGTGCCCCAAATTCCAGTTTTAGCATGGAACAGCGGACCGTTTGGTGGGGTTAAGGGGAGGAGAAAATGCACGACGACTCCAAGACCATGGTCTGGTGAAGATCCCGGTTGTCGAGTCGGAATGGTGGTACCTGGAACGAATCCTGGTGTCGAATCCCGCGACAAGTGTTCGGTAGGAACGGAGCTCGTGGAGGCAATGAGGATAAAGGAGGAGCACACCAGCTTCCCAGGCACTGAAAATCCGCGCCCAGTCTGCCTCGGAGGTGATGGGCTTGCGCGCCTTCATGAGCACGAGCCCCCCCGCAAATTCGATGGCTTCATCGGCGTGGTCGTATCCAACAGGTTCCCTGGACGCAGGAGTTTAGGGAACCCAACGTAGCGGTCCCGAGTGATGTCATCCCAAATAGACCACGGGAGGGGAGTGTCGAGCAGTTGCACCGGGAGAATGTCTATGGCTGCATTCGCAGGATTGTCTCCAACGATGGCGCGACGAATCTTCTGGGTTTCGTCGAGGATCGGATCGGTTGGGGAGGAAGAAAAATGTGCGAGGTGTGGTGCAGCATCGAAGAGGTGGTCGAGCCCGTGGGCGCGATGCGCACGAGAACTCCCGGAGGGTCGTAATACCGCTCCCATTGACGAGATGGAGAGATTCCTAATACATATGAGATAGATGGGACGGAGGACGGATACGAAAAGAAACTGCGAGCGGAGCTCGAGAATTGTAAGATGGGGAGCGGAGCTCTAGGGTTGTTGGGCCTCCTTATCAGCGGTGAGTTGGATCTGGGTGTTCAGAACATCGCGACCTCAACGGTGAGTTTCCCGAGGTTTTTTAAAACGGTGGCTGCCCACCAAACCGGCACAAAGCGGCCGGTCCGATCAGGGGCGGTGCCCGTCAAGTGCCCGTCCGAGTCGCACCAGTGCGCTTACTCTCCCGCTGCCAGATTCTGGCATCGGTCGTTGCACGTACACCTTTGGAAGAACCCCGCCGTCAACCGCTTCTAAGTTACATGAACGCCCCGTGGAAACCTTCACTTGCTCGCCCAGACTTAGTGTCATTTCTTGACCTGCAAACCCCTCCCCGTCCCGGACACGCACCATCAGACTCCCTCTCAAATCATCCGAGCAGAACCCCCGCCAAAGTCGCGTCTCATGTTCCCGCCGCATTACCTCATCCGAAGATCGCTGGCCGTGCCGTTGAATCAAACCAATCGAATCCTTGTTTCAGGACCCTTGCTTTGGAGATGAAACGTCTCGGATTGAAGCTATCGGATGACAGGGATAGCTTCAAACTACCAGTAGATGTAGAGAGCACTGTGGAGTTTTTGAAGCGGCTTGTAAGACATTTGATACAAGTTTTGCAAACGAGCTCACCCACTCGCTATTCAGGAGCCCAACGCCAGTATTGGCGAGGGCATTTGTCGTTCTTCACACCTCGATCCGATTCCCGGGTCATCTCTCCTGACTACCGAATCTGGCACTGCCGAAGACATTCCCCGTTCTTCACCGCCGCCCGCGTCTGCATTCCTTCTCTTCACCGCATTTTTGGATGTTCTGAAGTATTGCACAACTCTTGGGCCACAGGATCAGGCTGCCTTTCTCTACCAACAAATCAACCGCTTGGAGCATTATCTTGAGGAAAGTTCCGTTGATTACCCACTCCCTCCATCCGATGCCTTTTTCACCCATGCGGATGAACAGAATGACGAAGAGTGGGTTGACACACGAAAGAAAATTATGGACGAGACGATAGCGCTTGGAAAAATGAGAAGCCTCCTTGATGTATGTCCATTCTCGCTCTCTGAGTTGTTAACTGATCCTTCGAGTAGCAGGAACGACAAATATTCGACGAGGAAAGGCGTGCCTGGAAAGTTAGGGCCATACTACAAGACCTTGGTGAATTACAATCGGATTTGTAATAATGTAAGGGTTGGTGATGATGATGATGATGGATGTACTTGTGTTTCAGAGAACGGGTGGACGGATATGTGGATGAGTAGGTTGACATCCAGTCCCAATTGCGCGTGGTGCGCACCCACGGCATATGTATTGTATGAGTATTTGTTCCCATCAGGGCTCCTCCTTCAATAAAATGGCACATCAATTGAATTCAACGTGTGACCTTGCTGGAGGCATTGACGTTCCGACCCCATTTAGCCACATGCTTTGTCTACGGGCGTAGACAACAGGTAGACACAGATGTTTGTCTACTTAAGTCTACAACATGCAGACGCGACTCTCACGATAAAATAAATTGGGATTTTTGCAGAAATTGAGTTCGTGGATTCACGTAGTATGAAAAAATGGTCATAGTAGCATGAAAGCGCTCGAAAAATGGTCCATATTCAAATTTTGGTTCACCCACATTGATGAAATACAATAATTCCTTTAGCTTGGCCGGATGCCACTTTCTGTCTGAGACTTTTTGGAGAGCAGTCTAAGAAAGTTGTTTTGATTGTTCCACAATCTGCAGACTCAGAAATGTGGTAAAGCTGGAGTAAACTATCACTCTTACTGTAACTCTATGGCCAAAAATTACTAAATCCCAATGACGCCAGCCAAGAGTTGTAAATTCTGAGGAAAGCAATGATCCGTTCACATCTGCGATGATTCAGACGGCATTCGTTGCATGTTTGGATGTTATTATGATGTTTCTGGCTATTCCAAGTCAGGCTGGGGGGCCGAAATAAGCGCGCCACCTCTTTGGCGCCGCATTTTCTAGGGGAATTGGATTCTTCAGTCTATTGATCTGTTTGCATCAGTCTTTTGACATTTTGATTATGGCATTTCACGTGTTTAAAATGCCATTACGAGGCATGTGATTCAAAATGCCATTTCAGGCCATGTGGTTTAAAATGCGAATCAAACCATTCCATAGTGTTCAAAATGCCATCACGAGGCATGTGATTCAAAATGCCATTTCAGGCCATGTGGTTTAAAATGCGAATTAAACCATTCAATAGTGTTTAAAATGCCATTACGAGGCATGTGATTCAAAATGCCATTTCAGGCCATGTGGTTTAAAATGCGAATTAAACCATTCAATAGTGTTTAAAATGCCATTACGCGTTGGTGCGAATTTACGCGACGAATTCTGGACCGTTTCGGACAGAGTAAAGAGTCAAAAGGGTTCATTTACCTCTTGTCTACCTTCTCCCAAGTTTTGGTGCAAACTGGATTGGTAATGCCCTGGCGGCAACGCATTAAAGATCGGCCATCATTGGGTGATCGGGTGACGCGTCACGTCCCGAAACCGCACCCCGGTCCCATTTATCTAGGTCCTGGATCGACACGCTATTGGCTAGCACCTCCTCAACATTTTTGGGTGGCTGTCCTGATCCGTAACCTAGGTCCTTGATGTCAGGAACACCTTGGGTTTCCAAATATTCTGGCAACGCGGTAAGTTTTTGTGCCTGATCGTAAGGCATCCACGTTCGATCTCCTGATTTCCACAGAATCTCGAAAATTGCCTCAGTACGGCGGCCGTGGTGGTTGATTATCTTATCAACCGCCCATTCATTGGACTCGTACTCGTTTGTCACTCCCAACTGGCACTCCAATCGGCCGGGAAATCGCATATCATCGTTGGGGACATGTACCCGCAACAACGAAGCATGAAACACGTCGTGAACCCCACGTTGCTTCATGTTTGGAGGTAGGTCAGCCTGGAAAGATGAGTTCCCAAAATCACGGATTATCCGGTACGGTCCGATGAATTTCGGTATCAATTTTCGGGCCAGGCCTTTCTCGAACTTCATGTTCTTGGTAGAAAGGTAGATCAGGTCCCCTTCAGCGAATGGAGCTGGCTGCCTTTTACGGTTGGAATTTCGCGTTTGTTTGATGCGCGCCGCGAGCATGCTGTCGTGCGCCGCCATTATGGCTAGCCGACGTTCAAGTGCGAATTTTGCCACGCCTGGAAACTCCTTGTTCCGGTCGACGTTCCACAGAAGCGATCTGGGCATACGGCCGTTGTTCAGGAAGAAAGGTGAGTAACCTGTAGTCTCGGAACGGGCAGAATTCATAGCAAACTCAACCATAGGCAATTTGGATACCCAGTCACGTTGCTTGGGCTCAATACACTGGCGCAGCATTTGCGTCACAGTGCGGTTCGCACGTTCAGTGCCTCCATCCGACTCCGGATGGTATGCGCTAGACATGTTCAATTTAATTCCAATTAATTCATGCAGGCGACGCCAGAATGTGCTGGTAAAGAGGACGTCTCTGTCGCTTACAATGGACTTGGGTAAGCCGTGTAGCTTGTATACTTCTTCAAATATCAACTCAGCCATTTGTCGAGCCGTATAGTTGATACGACTTGGGATTAAATGAACCATGCCGGTAAGCAAGTCAATAACCACTGTAATGGAATTAAACGTGGCGTCACGGTTTCTAGATTCAGGAAGAGGTCCAACGAAGTCAATGCCAATAGATTCCCAGGGTTGAAATGGCGGAATCAAAGAATATAATAATCCGTAAGGTTTCTGATTGCTCGGTTTACTGCGCTTACACGTCTGACAAGACTGGCAGTAACTGAACGTGTCTCCAACCATTTCTTTCCACCAGACGTGGTCTCGCAGGTAATCTAGCATCTTCTTTGGACCCAGGTGAGCTAGAATCGAATGTGCCTCAGATATAATAATCTCTGTGAGGTTCCGACCATGATATGTGATCTGAGGAATACAAAGGACACGGCGGTCGGTTTCCTTCAAGAATATAAGGCCGTTTTCAACCTCAAAATTGCGGTAAGCCTTTGGATTCTCAAGTATTGTTTGGTAGAACTTGTCCTGGTCGTACTTATTTGCAATAAGCTTTGAGATTTCGAGGCCTTTCCAGCCGCTGTTCACTACTTGAAGTAGTGACTCGTCCATTTGCTCTAACTCTTCCTCAAAATTTGGGGAAGGCTCTTCTGAGATAGCAGGTTCTTTAGGCGATTCAATGAGAGGTTCGGGAATTTTTTGCGATTTTTGTGCTGTATCCCCGCCCTCCTTTCGGACGCTACGGGTAGTCGACCCAAATCTGACAGTCTTCTCATTTGACTTGCCCACAGAACTTTGCTCCTCCTTGGCTTTCTTAGCCATCGACCGCGTCACGCGATCGCTTGTTAATGCAGCCGCTTCCCGTCCTGCGAAGACGGGCATCGAAATTTGAATTAATTTCGATGTGGTCATTGTCAATTATGTCGTGATACGTATATTCTGAGCGAGCGCGCACGGTACCCGGCGCCTCGTTTGAATACAGTGGTGCTCTAAATAAGTGCCGAGCCCCGGTTTGAGGTCATTTCATGGTCGAATTACTTCAAACAAAATTGTAGCATGAACGTTCAGTGTTTCTAAGCTTATTTGCATCAAAAAAACCATACCATACCTACTTCAATGTCGCGGAATAAAAATATTTGGGGTATTCTGAAAAATCAACTTTGCAGACTGGCTTGCTATCGAAAATCGGTCATTACAGCATGAAAGTACTTGAAAAATGAAGTATACTGACATTTTAGTTGACTTGATTTGATACTCATTTGAGCTCACAATGGGCACTGCAAATCGGTCACTTTTGCTTTTTTGGGAGCATTTTTGTCCATTCTCGCCCAAAATGGCGAACTTGGGAGCCTCCGTGTGAGCTCAAATGAGTATCAAATCAAGTCAACTAAAATGTCAGTATACTTCGTTTTTCAAGTACTTTCATGCTGTAATGACCGATTTTCGATAGCAAGCCAGTCTGCAAAGTTGATTTTTCAGAATACCCCAAATATTTTTATTCTGCGATATTGAAGTAGGTATGGTATGGTCTTTTTGATGCAAATAAGCTTAGAACCACTGAACGTTCATGCTACAATTTTGTTTGAAGTAATTCGACCATGAAATGACCTCAAACCGGGGCTCGGCACTTATTTAGAGCACCACTGTATATACGCGAAAGCGCGTCTGCGAGGACGTTTTCTGTCCCAGGTACGTACTTGATCTCAAAATCAAATCCGGATATTTTTTCAATCCAACGAGCTTGTCTTCCTGACAAGTTCTTCTGATTAATTAAATGAATCAAGCCTTTATGGTCGGTTACCCAGCCATTGTCGGAACCGAAGGCGCGGCGAAAAAATTTCTGTTTTGGGACATTTCCGGAGGATTCCCTATAACTCAATGAGTTCTTAATGGATTAACATTAAACCTAGCTAGTTTTTCCAGGCTAATTCATACGGAATTATTGATAGAAAGAAAGTCATGAAAATATTTCATTTTGCATGATCTGTGATTTCAGACCATTTTTGGGTTGGATGTGATCTACAGGGATCGGGGCATGTTCAAAAGGTTTGAATTTTTGAGATAGAGGACCCCAACACATTTAAGAAGACGTCATAGAGCCAGATTTAAAAAATGTAGCCTAGGGTGCCTGTAATCACTTTAGCTCGTAGGGTGTCTGATCAATGTTGGGTAACTTGAAGCCACCAAGTGCCATGATTAAAATTCTGGCTCTATGACATCTTTTTAAATCTATTGAAGTCCTCTGTCTCAAAAATACAGACTGTTTGAACATGCCCCGATCCTTGTAGATCACATTCAACCCAAGAATGATCTGAAATCACAGATCATGCAATATAAAATATTTTCATAATTTTCTTTCTATCACTAATTCCATATGAATTAGCCTGGAAAAACTAGCTAGCATGACTCGTATGTTGAGGAGAAGAAAAAGAAAATTCAGCCGACATACAACCAAGAAGAGTCATAGCTGCAGATCTACTGGGCAGCCGAGTAGCACACATGCCCGAAAGCAAATGATATATCAGAGCTTGCCGAGCTTGAACAGGACTGAGACCGATCAACGGTATGCGATGGTTTTCCGGATGAGTATATACAGCATACGTATCACCCGACAAAATATTACAGAGCGGATCAGGAGACAGCAAAACTGAGGAAGATCGGCCGACATTATGAAAGGGGACCGGCCCCAACAGGCACAGAGAACAGACCAGCAATTACTATTCACATTTGACGACGACAAAGGGACCCCTTGCGCGTGCGCATGGGAGTCGTACGCGTACGAACGACTTGTGTGGTGCGCGTACGCACCACCGGGCCGCCCGGATGGCTCACCCGAATCTAACGAACGAGGAGAGCCAAACGAAGCTACGATACCCCGGAGAGCTAATCAAAGGAGTTAAAAAAATAAAGGAAGATAGAAATAGACGGCCAACTCACAGCCTAATAGTGGGTTAACAGAAGGATCTGCCATCCAACCATTTGACGAAGGCGAAGAAACCTCAGGGGCCTCTGAAAAAACAAATTGGAGACAAGGCATTGGGGGTAAAGAGAGACATACCAGAGGCTTCATCAGCATGAAGATGATCCACAGCATGAAAATTGCCCGAAGAGCCCAGTCCAAGCCACCACCCATTCACACGAGACGTCCAATCAGAACCGAGGCAAACATCAGAAGCCTGTGAGGGGCTGATAGCGCAAGGCAGAAGAACAGTGAGAGAGCCGTGAGGACCGCAGTTGATTGTAAACGCAAAAGAGTCTAAACGCAAAAGAGTCTGAGAGCGGGAGAGCGGCTACGAAGCTGCTGGACAGCATGGTGGCAGAGCCCACTGTCGCCGAGATGACGACATTCGAAGTGCGGACACTGTTGACAAGGATAGACATGAGTACAGAGGGTGGAAACCAGACGTAGCCGGGAGTATGTGAGGGAGAGAGCAAGAAAAATTTCACAGCACAACAATGGCCAATAATGCCAAATAATACTAAATGAAGCACGCAATGAGGTCACGAGGTAACGGGGTAACAACATGTAAAAGTTTTTTGGAATATGGCACCAGCGAGAATCGAAACCATGACCTCTCCATATGCCTAAACAACACTAAACATTGCAAACTTGGCGGAGCGCCTGCACAAGATAGACACCTCAGGACCCACTAACAAGTTAGTGGGCATTCTTTGTCTAGCAGGATGGGAACAGCACCAAACGATGCGCCTCGATGACGAGCTTCAATTGATACCAAAATTATTGCCACCGCGAGGAGAAAAGCAAAAAGGGAATTTGAGGCCCGACGTAAGCGTGCTTATGTGTAACTCTTCGCGAGCATACCGCGCCTCAGCGGATCACTAGTACAACTGGTCGGGCAGGTACAGTTCTATGTGGAGTCGGGACTTCGGTACTCTTCAAAACATGGATTCACGTAATTTGTTGCATTCACTAATTTTTTGAATCCAGGTTAAATTTAAAAAGTCCCTGAGCGAGACGTAAGAAACATGCTCGGTGAGACCCGGAAAGGTCTTTGGCCTGTGGCGTGCAGGCAGCAGTCTTTTGAACACCATGGCTATACAGTTCGTGTCACCACTTTTCGACTACCGCTTTTGGTGTAAATTGATGGGAATTTTGTAAGGCTTTCACGGGTCGGGTAAAAACCTGATTTTTCTTGAAAACAGTGGGAAACAGTTTGTCTTGATGGTAGCTATCTGGATTATAAACGGCTAAGATGTGGGGTAAGTTTTCACTTTTCGGGCCCAAGAAAAGTGACCGATTGCACAGCCACCGACTGATAACCGGTCCCTGGAAGCTCGGGCCGGCCCAAAATACGGGTATTTTACAGCGCATCATAGATTTGAACCGTATCCGAGCCGTCAAATATCGAGAAAAGGTCGAAAAATCAAGGGAAAAGTGCTCCGAAGGTCGAGAAAAGTGACCGATTACGTAAGAAAACCCGTTCTTAGTGTCATTCACATTCTTTTCATCCGTTTCATGGCTAAAATTTCGGTTTCACAGTCTAATTCTCACCCGATCAGTCTCGGCAGTGGTCGCAAGGAAGTGGTGACGCGAACTGTAGGAGCACCGGCGCGGACATCTCGCTCCACTATCGCAACAACATCCCACAAGAGTGCCGGGTCCAGGGATTCCAATATCACTCAGACATAATTATCAGTCTACCCATAAGAAGACTTAACACAGAAACTTACAAGATATAATTTCGCTCAAGATATCTAAATAGAACATCGACATCGGGGGGAACGGCCTCATCGTCGATCTCGTTGATGAAGGTGATTTTAGCTGATTCGGGTACGCCTCCCTCACTTGCAATTCTGACAAGTTAGACTGGTCGCCGTCGTTTGTAGACACAGGATATCCGAGGATATGGAAATATCGATGATATAGCAAGACGTCAGAGCGAAGGTGACGGGAATGCAAAAATTATGAGAATAAATGTTTGTTGATGAAATCGACACCCTGCGAAGGATCCAGCGGATCGGCTTCGCGTCTCGGTCCAGAACGGAGGGTTGTCCCAGCAACACGGGAGGTGCGGGAAAGACGCCTCGGAACGGAAGAAAGGCGGAAGGCTTGATGATGGTTCTGGAACGAGAGGATGTCAACTTCAGTACGCAGTGGCGCTCCCGGGGCTTCGGGAGAGATGAGATGAAGCCCGAGAACACCACCCAGGAGCATGGCTCCAAAGAGCCGAATGGCTCGCTGAAGGGCGAATCTCAAACGACCAAAACCCCAACAGGAGCTGGGCATATGGGAATATGATGAAGATGGATGCAATGGATTGAGAATGCATGCGAGAAAGAGCACTGTCCCACCCCCAGGGGTCTGACGAGACCGAGCTGCACGATCTCATGATAAGAGAGATTAAGCGTCAATGGGATGCCCGACCAGAGACGAGAGATAATATGTGATGCAAACAACTCCAATTATGGCTCTTGGAAGTTGCCCCGATCCACCGGAGGCCACAAGGGGTGCCTGCCCAAGCAGATCGTTCCGAACAACCTCGAACTTAAGACGAGATCTAGTGCAATGTGCACCCAGCAAAGAGGCAAGGAAAAGGGATAGGATGGCACCGAACGACCTCTCAGTTACAGAGGTCCAATGTGTACCGCAGTAATGGCACACATTTGGCATCTCTCTCTTTATAAAATTATCCGTGTCTGTCTGAAGCTTTTCTTTGGAGCTTTTGACCCACAACTTCGGTGCATCAACCACATGACAAGCTCCGCTTTTGGCAATCAGGCCCGACACTTTGGAATATCAGCGCATGACACGGACCACGAGGCAATCCAAAATTACCCAGTCGGCCGATCGGCATTGGTCGGACATTGGCCCATCCCCTGCGCTGTCTGGATACCAGACAACATACGGCCCTCTACCCTCTTTATAAAATTACGTGTGTCCGTCTGTCTGAAGCTTTTTAAGCTTCGCTCATCTCCGCTGATGCCGTACCGCCCGGCAGCTCGCCCTCGGTGATTGTCGGGTTCCTGAGTCGGCCGGCTCACAGGCAGTCAACATTCGGCATTGCCGGCGCCACGTCACCCCTCCAACAAACTTTGACAGACACTGCGCTACAGACGGTTGCATAAATGATTTCAGTCTTGATTTCGCCGACCCGTGTTTATCCGAGTTTATTTCAGTCAAACTTTGGCCAAATTTGTGACATCGTCACGCTCTCAGCGGCGCGGAGAGCGTGATGGGGTCACGGAATTTGGCGCGGCTTGGCCGAAAATCACAAGTGCAAACACGGTTTCGAGAATCCATCACTGAAATCATTTATGCAACCGTCTGTAACTTTGACAGATCGAAACAAAGGCGGCCGCGGCGAACATGCACTGGGCGGGGCGGCGACTCCGGGCGAGGCGCCGAGAGCCCCCAACAAAATATCGGGTACGTAATGGTTGATGGCGGCTGTTCCCGAGAATATGGACACGAATAAGTGGTGGAGTGTACGTCATTTGTCTTCCTTGAGTCCTTTGCTGATGTGACATATTCGTTAGATAAACAAGCGGTTTCTCGGCCGCTTCGCGGCCTCGCATCCCCTTCAGAAATGTCAATTTTTTAGGTTGAAGCTTTGAATGGTTCATTTTTATCAGTAGTGCAAAAAAGGTAAGCTATGCACGTTACCTGAGTTGGTGAGCAGAGTCGGTGTGAACGCGGCGTTGACGCGGGCACAGCCCGTGGCCGCAGCATGAGAGCGAAGCCACAGATGGACGAAAGGCGGAGAGAAGTTGATGGCGGAGTTTGAAAAGGCTTCAGACAGACAGGCTTAATTTTATAAAGAGAGTGATGCCATCGGGTGGCCGAGGCAGTGTCGAAAGTCCGACCAAACAAAAGAAGAAGAGAAAGAAAAAAAAGGCGGACAGCAAGAAGCAGCGCGCACAGGCGGAGAGCAAGAAGCCGCTGACATCTCCTGAGCGAACAACGCCCGGCGCCGACATCAGGGGAGCAGAAAAGAGGATGTCATCTATATAAAACGAAAAAAAAATCGACTATCTCAATTTTATAAAGAGGGAGATTTCGAGTCTGACATTGGGAGACTAAGGATGTCATTCAATCCGCGTATAATGTAAAGCAAGGTCTAAACCTGAGAGATAAAGGTGGCCAAAATACCGCAATAAGGGAAGTCTGTCGACCTGCAAAGTGCCCAAAATCTGTATGGCAATTTACCGTTGTTGGTAGCCATTAGCCATCTTTTGCGCAGCCTGGCTGTTAGCTCCAAGGTTAGCTCAGACAATTCTCGCACTCTAAGATGTCAGCCCCAAATGTTAGGCTTGCTTCTTAGCCCAGAGGCTTGATTCTAGACAGAGGGAGACAACCTTCTCACTGACGGAATTGAACAAGAATTGAATGGAATTGTCGAACAAAGCCACACCAAAATATTTCTTCAGAAGTGGAATGAAAAGTGTTGTGCTTCTGTGTGACGACTGGGTAATGCACTCGTACACCTGTAGCATGCCCATAGGACATCACTTACCCGATCTGGTATATTAGTCAGGATTCCGCGGAATACACCGCATTGTACATTATGTAATCTAATATATCTTTACCGCACACTTCCACCATGACAAGCTGAGCCTACGGCCTGAGTGTCTGTGGACCGTGCGACGGATCTTTATTCCTCTCTCCGGCTGGGCACCCATTATCTGCCCACCTCTCGAGGTTACACGAGCCCGGCTACGGGAGACATAGCTCCAAACCATGGGTTACATGGTATCTTCTGGTTCCTACACGGTGCCCAGCGAGCGACTCACACTTGCGCGCCAACTCCCGCCTTCATATCTAGCGAGAAGCCCCTTCGCCGAAGCCAGGTCGCTTCACAGTGGTGGACGCGCAGGGGTGCTTCACCAAGCTAGATATGAAGGCTTTGCCTCACCCAACATATACCACTCCTGAGCTCTCCGGCATGAGAGTCCCATCCGGCACCTCGGTCGCAGTGGTACGGTTGAGGCATCCCGTCGCCTCCCTCACTTCATTTGTCTTCATTCTCTCCCCCTTCCCGGGAGCGCGACATCCACCATCATGCATTCCCTCTTTCCTTCTTACTTCGACTTTACATTTACGGGACCAGCATGGGATTACCCTTCCTTCCGCGCTACCCTTTTGTTGCGCAGAAGGCTTTTACGGGCCTTTCTTCCCCTTCAAGGTCCTTGAGTTACGCCAACGGCGTTGAACTCGGATTCTACCAAACCTGAGCCCCGCTTTATTGCGCTGGGATCGGTTTCCTCTATTCATTCCACTAGTATGTCGTTGAGCTCCGAATGCGTGAGCTCCGGCGTGTCATCGACAGTAATGAATATATTATTTTACTACTTCTCTTTGACAACAACCGCCTTACCCACAACGGCGCCAACAACTCGACCTCACCTCATCTGCATGGAAGTCCTCGACCTCGTCGTTTGAAACACTCACGACTCTCGCTCTGGCCGCTCAGCAACGAGGACATAAGATGAATTAAGGACGAGTGCCATACTCAGGCCTACTTTCGTTCCTGGTGCACGGGAAGTGTTGAGTCCGAATGCGAGACTCCACCTCTTTGTTTGGCTGCGGAACTTTGCTGCTCCGTATCTCACACAGGGGTTTTGTGCCGTGGACGTCGAGTTCGCTGCGCATTACTGGATCTCCGTTCTCGGGTTTTGTCGTGGCCCTCAAGCTTAAACGTTCGGGATTTATCGAGCGCCGAGCTCGGGATATACGCAAGACTTGGCGTGATTGCCCTGAGCTTCTTCTGCCTTCTTTCGCGAGTCCGCAAATTGTGCGGGATGTACGATGTATTGAGCGTTGCCCGCGGCGCGCGGAACGCGTTCCGAGCTCCGCGCTGTCGCCGCCGGGCTCTCACGCCGTCCGCGACGTGGCAACGATGTCCACGACGCCTCGAGCATCTCCTCCATGTCTTCTGGCCTTCGTTCCACGGCTTAGCCAGCATGGCCTCCGATTCAAGACCGGGACTGCGTTGCGCATTAGAATATCGAGACGTCGGATATCGCTCGAGCATCCCGGCTTTCTGCGTGATTTGGCCGCATTGACTTCTTGCGGCCTCTTGGGTCGATTTGGAGCCAGTTCCAAGACGACTACAATTGCGCGCGTGCAGACTGCAGATCAGGAGTCAAAGAAGGGTCCTTTGCATACGCATACACGTTGAGCTCACCGTTCTTCACGGTTAAGAGTGTCCGTTACACATATTCAAGGTTGTCCTTCCTTCCTGTTCCTCTCCAAATGTGGGCGGACCAACCGACCTCATTGCCCAGCATCTCAGCATGTACACTGTGGTGCATCTGCCATGCACGTCTGGGGTGTCCCCGACGAGCCTTTTGTATCGAAGCTGGCCGGGCTGCCGAGGTCTGGATGTCGGGACTCCATCCTCACTCGTGTCCTCGCCTTCCGCATTTGGGGCCCTCAGTAATCTTCGGTCAGCGCGCGTTGCGACTTAGCTGGAGCATTGCGAAACGCAGGCAGAAGCTGCGCGCTTGTGCGATGACGATGATCTTGTCCACACTCGTGCGCGGATCGCGATTGAAGCCATCGGGGTTGCAGACTCCGCCCGCTAGCGAAACGCGGGTAACCTCTCTCCGTCTCCGCAAACTGCAGGCACCGCGCTGCTTATTTCGAAAGTGGGATTCTGGTGTGGAAAATGGGGGGCTGCCGAGATTTGGACATCGGGCTCCCTGCGAGCTGGGGCTCGAGACTCCATTCCAGCGCACTTTGTCTCACGCCACTAGCACCCTTTCCTTCGGCTGGGCGTGCGCGATGCCAATGAACTCCCCAAATGCGGGTCGAGTCATCTTTGCGTAGCCTGTCTCGTTGCCCGCTTGCCCCCGGGCTCTTGCCCTGCGTCATCCTAATTCCTTAGCTGCGCCAAGGTCCAGCTAATTGCACCCTGTACCTGCGCAACTCCCCAATATCGCAGCATTGAGCTTGCTGAATCTTGCTTGAGCTTCCGTCCTCACGGCCTATTTGGGCCGCTCTGCGCCGTATCCTCCTGCCTTGTTGTGCACGTGTCTTACGTGGGCGGAGAACTGGATAAGCTCTGGCTTCATCCTAATGTTGTCGACTCGCAGCATCTGTGATAAAAAATCGAGGAATGGGGTGTTTGGAGATAGTCCTCACCCATCTCATCTTCGCAGTCTCCGCGCTGCAGGTTGTCGAGCGTTTGGGTGCTGGGTGGGGTGCATCTTGGCCGTGACGCCCATCGGGATTTACAAGTCGCGCGCTGATTTCCGGACATCCGGATTGGGGCTTTAGGAGGTCCCGCTCAATTCCGCGGAGGTGACGTGGCTTCGCTCTTCACAGCTAGAGTTCCGTCCCCACTTCGCACTACCCTTCCCTGGGGCTTCAAGCAAGTGCTAAAGAGCGATTTGTCCTGCGGGTGTATGTCGACTAAATCAACTCGAGTCTCCATCCCCGTCCATTCTCGCTACACAGGGCAATTTCCTCATCCTGCCGAGGGCTTCAAATGTCCCTCGGCTGCGACGTTAAACCGACACTCTTGCAGCACGCGGGTTGCCTGAATCGTTGACTGCGCGCAGATCTTGTGTACGCTCCATAGATCCTGTCTCATCCACCAGAGTACTCGCTGCCATTGCCATCCAAGATTCACGCGTGCTTGCCCGCGCTTCATTCCCTCGGTTACTTCTAGCCAACGCAGACGGAACCCTTTCAATCGAAAGGATGAATTAACTGCAAATGCGTAGGACGTCGAGATCGCCGCAACGGCTTGAATCTCCGTCTCTGTCCGGGATTTAGTTTATTTCTACTTTCTTCGCCTTCACTTTTGTTTCTTCGCACCGCGCACTGGCTACCCTGCTGTGCGGCAAGATCTTGGCCTCGAATGGGTCTCCTGCACTTCTCATCCGCATCCCATCTGCTCCGCCCTCGCGCGCGCACTTTGTGTCTGGGCTGGGGCTAGAGCTCGGCTCGTTGCATGCTCTTGCGTCCCGCTTGACTCTACTGGAAACCGGTGCCGGTCCTCGCTGTCTCGCGTCAGCGGATCCCTTTCCAGGATGGATCAATTATCCATGTGCGCTCGCTCGTGCTTTATCGCCAGATGGATTTCTCCGAGATTTGGGAGGATGAATAAATGCTCTATACACTGGAGGTCGAGGGCGCCGGTAGCGGCTTGATCCTCCGTCCCAATTCGGAAGTGCTACTCGTTATGCGCCCGCCCGAGTCTACCACCTCGCGAAGTCCGCAAGCTGGTCACCATGGCCGCCTGCAACGTTGGCCGCTTCATTCGTGCGAGCCGCCTCTCGGAGAAGCGCTTGTCGTGCTTTCGAGACCTCTGTATTGCGACGGACGAAACGGCTCGGGATGAAACATTGAGATCACCTACTACAGCTTAGATTTCCTTCCCTGCATATCGTCTCGGGCCCTGCTTTGCAGCCCACTCTGCTTTCCATCTTGCACACCAGGAAAGCTCGGTGCTCCTCCCGGAACGGCACGCACACGCTGTAAAGCTTTACAGTCTGCGCAGCTGCTGGACTCGAAGGGCTCTGTGTCCCTCCCGCATTTGCCCAGCCTGGATTATTCGGTGAACGTCGAGCTCGCACTGTGGCTCCGTCCTGAATTTGCCTTGCACCATATTTGCACTGTAATTATAACCAGTTAATTCGACTTCAAGCTGCTGGGAGAAGTTGTGGAGTACATTCAATAGATGGATTATTTGGGTTAAAAGTGGCTCAGTGCGCTGGAAGCAAGGAAAATACTAGTGAGCGGATTGCAGGGAATTCCCAAAAGAGGAATTCCATTTTCGGATTATCGTTCCGAAGGGCCGAGTCGAGTCTTATGGAGATTCCTCGCCTTCTTTCTCTTTGCTCCGTCGCCTAGGAAAGCCTCGACGATCTCCTGGCTGCCACATGTGCACTCGCCGGCTTTGAGTTCTCCATCACCGAGCTTGAAGCAATACACGCCAAGTGTGAGTCCGAATGCGCGACTCCGCTTCAGCGTGTTGGAGATCCTGCGCGACAGTCGGAAAAGAATCTCGGTCATTGTCGCTCATGCCCACTGCACGTCTTAATGACCTCCCCACCTTGCCTTCCGCGGTCGAAAGCGAATACCGAATCCACTGCCCATTTGCCGCAACCTTCTGTCTTGTCGCATTCAGTCCAATATGTCCAGCACCTGTGCTTTTCATGCAAATACGAACTATTTCTACTAAGGAAATTGTGAACCTGGTCACGCTCCTAATTGGCGCACTAGCACTTTGGATTCTATTAGAAATGGTTCATGCGCATATGTTTGCGCTTCGCTCGCAACCATCCATGCTTCACCACCATGGCTGCAGATGGTTCTTCCTTGGGAAGATGAATTCAGACGACGTTACGCACGCAGATAGAGATCGCTGGTCATGGCTGGATTATCTGTACATGCACAAGCATTGAATTCCTTGGGTACTGGGTCGTGCACGATGAGGCATTAAATTCGCGAATCGCGCTGCATTTAGCTGTGATCCTCTGGAGTACACTCGCGATTGAGCTGTTGCGCGGGTCGGAATGTTTGAGTCCGAGTGCAAGATTCCGCTCCGATGCACCGGCACTTCCATGTCCATCCTCGCGAATATGATTCTTCAGTTGCGATGTTGCATATTCTGGCAACGAGACAATGGGGCGTGAGGCCAGGGTGGAGCTCTCCGAGGGTCATTGATCTCGCTTGTTTTTCACCTGCTTGTATAACTCGTGCCACGGTAAAATTCCGGATGCGAGGATTTCTGCTCAAGGTGGCGCAGACTCTAGATCTAGGACTTCACGTCGAGATCCTTTCGCAACTCATTTGCACGGATTCTTACTGTCGAGTGTGATTCAAACGAAGGAGTCGAACTAATTCCATGGCGTATTAATTGGATGAATGCAAAATCATTGGCGTCGAGCCGGCTGCCTTGCAGATCGGAGCTCCGCTTCGCTGTTTCGAAACTGGGAGGCTATTTATTCTTTCTTTTATATATTTCCCCGCGGCTCGTTCAAGTACAACATTATTCTGGGGGGCCACTGTTTGCGACCTACGACCTCCTTTTAATCGCTTGAACTCCCGCGGACGCCCGTTTTCCTTTTACTCTTTCAACTGCTCCACCATCATCGTCGGTTGAGGCCACCTCCTGACGAAATTATCTTTCCTTGAGCTCCGCTAATAGTGTGAGCTCGGTTATGCTGCCCACCGGAACTTGACTTCGGATTTTGGGGCTCAATTTTTTTTTTCTCCACCATGTGGATTAATGCTGGGGTCTCGATGTTCTCCTCGGGTCTTTGGTAATTCGTTGTTGTCCATTTTCGAAACGGAAATGCACAACAACGAAGTGGGGGGCTGTATGGGGTATGTGTAGAAGTTTGCAAAGCAAACCCTATGCCTCTCGCGATTCTGATGGCATCGCCTCAAGGATCCGAGAGTATATACTGCTATCGCAGAGGTAAGGACTACGTCCACCAAATGCGGTAGCAGTCCCCGCACTGTGTAGAGGGAAATTCCGAGGAGCTATGCACTTGCACTCCTCCTCTGATGCCCGGGCCTGGCCACCGCATCGGAGTTTCCCATGCTCTTAGCTGCGTGATTGAAGTACGAGTTTCTCTGCTCCCATCATAGCTGGAGCACACAGTCAGCTGCTGGCTGCTACTGGCCAGGCTGCAGCAAAGCCTTTGTCAGTAGCAGTGTTTAAGCTCACTGCACCATCCATGGTCCACGAGAATGTTCAGCAAAATTATTGGCCAATTTTTTTTCCAACAGCTGAACTTTCTTGCACTCCAAAGTTCAGTTCGGGGGGCTTCATTACTTATTTCCGACAGCTGTTCCCGGCCTCCTGCTGCTGACTCTGTACATGCCCTCTGGCCATGCGGGGGGCTCTGTGACGACTGGGTAATGCACTCGTACACCTGTAGCATGCCCATAGGACATCACTTACCCGATCTGGTATATTAGTCAGGATTCCGCGGAATACACCGCATTGTACATTATGTAATCTAATATATCTTTACCGCACACTTCCACCATGACAAGCTGAGCCTACGGCCTGAGTGTCTGTGGACCGTGCGACGGATCTTTATTCCTCTCTCCGGCTGGGCACCCATTATCTGCCCACCTCTCGAGGTTACACGAGCCCGGCTACGGGAGACATAGCTCCAAACCATGGGTTACATGGTATCTTCTGGTTCCTACACGGTGCCCAGCGAGCGACTCACACTTGCGCGCCAACTCCCGCCTTCATATCTAGCGAGAAGCCCCTTCGCCGAAGCCAGGTCGCTTCACATTCTGTGGTTATTGTCAGGTTCAGTCTATCTGGCTTCTCAAATGGCAGAACCGATGTATTCAAGTCTTTGCCGAGTCTTTGTAGAGTCTATCCAACTCAACTGAGCTCAACTCAATTTGGAGATCGTCGCTGCCAACCCGTCCCCAATGACTTTGTTAAACGCACATAAGGGATGGGAGGCCGCGAAGCGGCCGACCACTCCCTTGTATAAAATAAAGAAAAAGACAATTTGGGAACCACCCAAACCATCGAAAGAATGAAAGAGAGATGAAGGTATAGGAATCAACTTAGCTTGAGACTGCAAGGAAGTCTAACCGGACGACACGTCGCGTCGCGTGTCGCCCAAGCTAATTTTGTGTCGGCAAGAGATGGACACAGCCACGCTAACGACACCCAAAGATTGCCGACGCGTCCAGCCCTAGAGATGCTTGAAGACGATGAAAGAAGGTCCCTAGGGATGGCCGGCACAGTGTAAACGCGTGGAGGACATTTCGAGCCACAAAAATCTGCGAGGCGAGCTCAGCAGCGCTGGAGGTGGTGAGCGTCACGAGCAGAGAAGAAGATGTCACGGAGTGACGCAAACACGGAAGAAGACGGAATGCTCTCCCGCGGCTCCCGTCTGCCTTGTCTCCCACTTAGGCTGACTCGCAAGCTCGTCTGCCTTAGCTCCCATTCCATTCGTTCTCGATACATCGACGACTACGCGGTCAACATGACAATCCAAACAAGGGAAGACCTGGGAACGCACTAGTCCAATAGGGGGTTGGAGGTCACTAAATTTGGCTTGGTGTGCGAGCTTTTTCGCCTCGGTTTTGTCAAAGCTGCAGCTCACCTGGCAGCTCGTTGTTCACGACGGATGGTTCTTGGGGTATCGGCATGGCGGGTTTTTACCGTACCCAGAGCAAAGACAGTGTGAGGAGGAGAGCAACGGGTCTCGCTGATAGATCGACTCAGCTAATTCAGGCGCAATTAGTGATAGAAAAACATCGACGAAACTACTTTATATTGAAGGATGTGGGAAATTTAGCAGTTTTTGCGATGAACGATGTCCCAGGCTTTGTATGGGATGGAGTCTTCGTCCGTGCCCATCGACTCGAGCCCAACGGCGTCGACAATAAACCGAGCCAATGGATTTTCTGCGAGTTTGCAACTGATGCGCAAGCCGCGTAGTTTGTCGAAATCTTCAACCCCGCGGCGGCGCGCAACCCTGCGTATAGTACTCTCACATCTTCTCGTTACACTACTTCCATCCCCCCAAACTAATCCGGGCAGCTCATGTTATTTCCTTCCCACACACACACGGACACACACACATTCTACCTTCACCTGTGTATAGCAATCCTCCGTCTCATACCCATTTTGTTATCACGCCCCCTCCCATTTTATTTCAACCTAACCAAACGCTTATGGCGTTCGATACCGTTACCTCTTCTGTCCCTCAGTCTTCGACTACACCCCACATAGTAAAATTACGAAGCTGGAATATAAAAGGTTCATTTGTTCTTCGTATGAGCTGCCAAAAAGCCCAATCTGATCTTGTAGATTACGATTTCAACCTCTTCCAAGAGATGCACCTCCGTCCGCAGCAACATGATTCCATCAGACTACCAGATGGATACTCAATTATCTCGCGCACTCGGCGACCCAAATCAAGCTTCAGCCAGTCTTGGGGCGGTGTCGCGACCATTTCCAATGGTGCTCGTGTTGTGTCCAAGCTGCGAGAAGATATCTGCGGCCCGGACTTCATAGTCCATCAATTTGGAGACATCTGTGTTTTCAATGTTTACCTCCTCCCCGAAACTTCGAACTGGGCAGGTGACCTCGAATGCGATCCCTGTCTGGCTCTTAAATCTTCTGTGGCAATCGCATATGCTGGTCGCTTCCAAATCCTAATCATGGGGATCTCAATGGGCGAACCAAATCTCGAACTGCCTCAGCTCTCGATCCTCCCCGCTTCTCAATGGATGACAAAGAAGTCTCAACCCGCGGGCGTTTTCTACTCAAGCTATGCGGAGACTGTGACCTCATGATCGTGAATGGTGTGGAGCGCTTCGGGCCTAATAGCGGCGCATTCACTTCCTTCCAAGGCGAACGCAGGACGGTTATTGACTATGTCATCTGCTCCAAGTCCCTTTACTCGAAAATAACTGCCTTCAAAGTGCTTCCTCGAGAACCGACATTTGACCATGCGGCGCTAACCGTCGAGCTCGAAATTGACTCGAACCTACTCAACATGACAACCCGAACCCGCTCAAAGAAGCGTAAACGGGAAGATATTGTACTGCCAGACGAGACAAGCTGGGCGCAATGGGAATTGTCCAGGAGCTCGCGATGCAAGACCTTATTTCAAGTACGTAACAGATTATCTCGTGGTGCAGCTCTTTCGCTAATTATTCTTGGACTCAAGCTGAAGCCTCGATTACAACTGAGTCATCACGAAAACTGGTCGTTCTGTAAAATCAAATGGAACAACAGTCTCCTTGTATTATGTTAGAATCACAAATCAACTTGAGGTCTCACAGGGTGATCTATGAACTCGAAAACTTTCTTGATCTTTCCTCAAATTGTGTAGACACCTAACGGAGCTTTCCAAGATTTCCTTGAGGACGACAATTTCTCATTTTGTAACCTTTCGCTCAAGCATGGCGTAAGAATCCCGAGTTTCTATAATAATAAAAAACGTGAAGCTTCTATTGAGGTTCAAGATCAGTCAATAGTAATTCAGAAATGATCTTGCGAAAATCAATCGGGAAAGGTGATAGCATTAATGAGAATTAAAAATACACTAGTTGCTAGATACTTTGTCGCCCATGAATAATATACAGCCATAACGAAAGCACGAGATGTATCCAGGGGGAGAGAGAGAGATTGACTTTCCAATGACGTCCTTGAGCTGCCTGGTGGGAATCGCAGCCACGAATGCCTTGCGCGACAAACGCGTCTGCGTCTGTTACTCATAGGCATAGCCAAAACCGATCAATTTACTCTCAGAAAACGCAGTTCCAATGAACGTGAACCCGAATGAACGCCCGGTGCAGGGTAGACTGTGCCAAAGCTGAAAGAACGCGCATTGTTCCGGTTATGAGAGAAAGCACTTAAAAAACCACGGGAGTCACTCACCTAACATTGCTCGGATAGAATCATTCGGGTACCGGACTGCCGGAGAAGTTAGTCTCTCTCTCGTGCTTCCCTCGCGACGCGACTAGCAAAGCTCCTACGCCAAGTTTGAGGTTCTTTGAGATGTCTCAAGACGAATCGGGAGCAGCTGGAAAATTTCAGACAAGGAAAGCGAAATAACGTGCCAATGTCCCCAATTTGGTCAGTTTGATCAATGCACAACTTTCAGACAACATAAATTCAGGAAAAAATTCAGTAGCTCTCGTGAAGCTAATTCAAAGAGAGGGATGAGTTGGAGACATGATTCAGCTATTACGACGCGTAAAAAAACGCGCCCGCCGCATTGCTGGCCACCTTTAGTCTCCGCGCTTCTCACGGAATTACCTCTCACACGGCCCATGCTGTTTCCTTCGCACCGAGGAACCAACTACGCGCCGCCGCGCTGCACTACGTCGAGCGGATTCCGGGTGTCAAAGTAGCGGTTCCAGCCCAGGGACAACGGATTCGTGATCGAAAAACACCAAGGATGATCGGGGACGAAGAAGACATTTCCACACACGAGAGGAGCTATTCTCTCGGCATGGAACCTATCCTCCCCGTTTACGCACCACCATGGGCAGAGCCTCTACCGATTGCCACCATAATCCCTACCAAGGACGCAGCAATCAGGGTCGTGGACGGGAAATGGGCCCAAGGCCGTGGATCCACAGTGATGTAACGTGGACTGTATTTTGAGCGACGTGACGCGAATTGGGGCGGGGGCTCGAATCCGAGTGGACGAGATCCGAATAGCCGCCGTAGACTGCGATGCGCGGTGGAAGCGTGGATGGCCAAATTGGCGTGACGTGAATCATCGATCTGTAATCGTGAATCTGTAATCGTGAATCTGTAATCGTGAATCTGTAAATCTGTAAATCGGTAATCGGTAATCGGTAATCGTTAAGCGTTAATTGTTAAGCGTTGAGCGTTGATACTTGAGCGTTCATTTTTAAACGTGAAGCGTGAGTCGGGAATCAGTAAGCATTAAGCGTTAAGCGTTAATATTTGAGTTTTAATCGTGAATTGTGAACCAGAATACCCATGAGCATCAGAGCATGTAAGAGGGAATGAAGGAAATGGGGGCTGCGAGTAGGCTTATGCGGCTGGAATAAACAGGCGGGGATTGTAAATTCTGCGAATGAGAGCGGCTCAAATGACAGGAAGAAAGATGTGAATATTTGTGAATGAGCATAGCTGAAATGGACGGAATTCAAGAATATAACTTCGACGAATGAGCTTGACTGGGTAGAGAGTGTGAATATCCTTGAATGAGCCTGGCTCGAACGGACAGAAGTAGGAGCGAAATGGACAAGAGGAGTGAGCGAATGTCCGTGAATGTGCTTGGCTCGAATGGGCAGGAAGGAAGGTGTGAATGCCCTTGAAATTCAAGGGCATCACACCTGATTAATGAGAGCCAGGCCCTACCAACAGCATCCCCAGCTGCAAATGTTTCCTCCTCACTCTCCTCATCCCCTTCGATATGGAGAGTTCCGTGACCTTTGGTTTAACAAGCAAAGCAGCAAGGACAATTTCAAAGAGACAGGGCTTGGCTCAGAATAGTGCTGGGTATCATCTGTCAATTTGTGGCATCCAATAAGCTCTCCATATCAAGTCACACTTTTCTAGGGGCATGTGAAAACAGCTGTATTTGGCAGGGATAAGGAAACACTTGATGAATTTAAGCTTTTATTGTCAAACCTTAATTGTGGATCCCCACGAGCAAGAATATCGCAGCCAGGGCTCAAATTGTTGCTGTGGATTCCCCTGCAGACTACTCGGGCTCCAGGTCCAGCGTCGTCGATCCTTTGTGCCATGTGGACATCAGGGAACCTCGACTGGAAGTATGGACATACTTCCGAGGGGAACCTGCGTGTTCTTGCGGCTTCGATCCTGGTTTCGTATGTATGGGTTTTGCGGCTTGTCTGCAAGCTAAGTGCTCCTCAGCAGTGAGTACTCAGTCTCTCTGGATGCTTCCACGACTTGCTAACCACGTCGCTGTTCCGTTTTTCTCCCCACCCGCCTGGCCCACGGAACGAGATCTGGAGATCGCGGAGGCGGAGGAACGGATGGCTGAGTCCCTCATACATACAGAGGCGACGGAACAGGACACCCTCTAAACTGGCCAGCCACCAGAGTTCAACCGGGCAAGTAGGAACAGCTACAGCAGCTGGACCAAGGCGTGGTAGTTCGATTGGGTGGTGCTCAAGGAGAGGAGTTGCAGTATGATATTCGAACGTGTAACAGATTGGTTCAATTTATTGCTCCCTCTCAGAAGTTTTCGCCTTTCTGTGGCTTAATGCAGCTGGTGTGTCCTTCCCGAAGAAAACAGCTCTGATGAACTGAATGAATTCTGGGAGGAACCTTCATAACAGTAGGTTATGGACCTGTTAGCGAAACCGTTAGTTTGCTTGTTTGAATGCGAGTGAAATACTTAGAGAACCGCGTTGAGCGATTTGGTAGTGCCGGCTGGCAATATACTTAGATTCTTACGTTCGGAAATCCCTTCAAACACTCACGTTAAACTACTAGTCTGCCGTAAGCAACCGCGCAACGAGAGCGAATCTTCGTTACACACGAACACGAGAGCGAGTCTTCGAGCTCTTTAAGATTGTTGTACTAACCTTAGTGCAAGCGCGTGGCTTTGCCTCAAGATAGCCGATGATAAACTTACAGATTCACGCTAGTGGGTGACTGAGATGATGGAAGTTAAGGGTAAAAAGATATTCTCATTCACATGGAGGAAACCTCCTTTAAATATATCTACAGAATGTTCTACAATAATCCTCCATGTTCCTTCAAGTTCCATACATGAGTCGACGAGGCTATGTTCGAACAGCTGTATCGAGCTGTGCGAGACACGGTCACGGGACTCGGCACTTAACCGGCGCTTGAGCGCGTTCGAGTTTATTGAGACGGTAAATGGCTCAACTGAGGTAAGATCCATGACAGGACCAGGAAGGCCCACTGGTATAATAACTGCATTTGTATAACCTCAATGAACGAGATTTCCAAATTTGGAAGGGTCAAACAGTGGGTCAAACTGCGGTCAAACCCAGTCAACCCGCGGTCAAGGGTCAATTTTGTCAACGGCCTTTGACCTTTGACTCGTCAGTGCCAACATCAGATCTAGGAAAGAATTGTGGAATCGGTCCTAGAGTCGGAATAACGTGGGCGGCTTTTCAACCGATTTCCGTGTCAACCAAAACATTGTTCGTCCTGGATTACTTCTGGGTTAAATTTCTTGAAAGTTGGCGAGAGGGCGCATTTGGACGCCCACCCAGGATCTAAGCACCTAAAAAGAATTGTGGAATTTCTCCTGGCTACGGCGTTCAAACGTCGGCCGAAGCCGTCACTCACTTGGAAATTGTTCACTACGCCAATCAACCCGCCCATGGCCGCGCAAGGTCGTACGGTCTCAGCGTGGGAGTGCGGGAGCTCGCCAAAGGCCATCCGAAGACTCATGGGGCTCAAGAAGAAGAAAAAAATTATCAAATTTTATAGGCTGACAGGCGCTCCATTTTCAAATCCTTCCAGCTCGTTTGGACGACCTTTGTCGGCTCTGTGTGCGCTTGGGACCAGGCGATGAGAGATCAGCAGGAGAAATGCGAAACCAGGTAAAGCCATCTGAATTTTTGATTGAAGAGGTAATACAATGTTATCTCTTCTTCTACCGATGGACGCACAAAAAAATTTCAAAATGTCCGACTGGATTGGCCAACAGAAGACGTGGGCCACCGTCCCGCCAAGGGTCAGAAAGGCAGCTGCTGAGTTGTTCTTGGTTCCGCAGGAGCTCGAACTTGAGCTTCTTCCCTCGCCGTACCTCCCCATCGTGCAAATGCTCGACTTTTCCCTTCCCCTTCAGAATCAGGCTGTAACAGTCCACCAGCCTCGGCGAGAATGGTGGGATTGTTCGGTCTGGAAGGATTCGGACGCCGAAGTGGAGTCGGATGCAGCTGTTGTTCTCGGGAGAGGCCGGCGCAGGAAGATTGTCGTGCGGCAGTACTAAGGCCCAGCTTGGGAGGAGCACTAAGATTTCTTTTCCTATTTTTTCGTGCTTTTGGTTTGTCAAATTTTGGGTAGCTCAAAATTCATTTTTACGCCCTTCAAAGACTTCAAAAAAGTAGTCGTTCATTCCCTCGATGTAACCGTCACCAGCACCTAAATCGTTCAGTTCACGGGCCCATGTCACCCGTCACCTGAACCTTTGGTCGAAATGGTACAGTAACTATCATGGGTTTAGATGCACAGAAATACCATCGACAGAGCGCACAATGGAGAGAAACTAATATTGCTGTATTTTAATATTACACTTGGTATGAGATGCTGAACCTCAAGGTCAAATATAGTCAATGCCGCATCAATTGAATGTCTTGCTCCCGGGGAGCTCACAATCAAAATTTCAGGCCTGGTGCCGCAACACTTGAAGAGAAGGCTGATAAGGCGCTCAAACGACGAGAGAAGACTACCTCAAGAAAGAAAAAAAGACAAGGAATTTCGCTGGGCCACGTTTCAAAATGTCAACATTGCTTGGGCTGTTGAAAAGGTCGAAAGCCATTGATTGCACTCTGGAAAGGGAATAATGCGTCCGAGCGGGAGCTGGATAGCTGTAAATGTTCACAATGATCAGGGCTATCCATTTCCGCGCCTCGCGCCTCAGAGAATGGACCTGGGCCTTCAATCGATGAGATTATGATGTCAAGTCACGCCTTTCAAAATGTAAAGCTTTCCAATAGGGTCACGCGTTTCAAAATGTCAACCCCTCTGGAAAGCGCAATGCCAAACAGCGAACCAAAGCCCGGCTTGCTGAACTACAAAGCACCGCCTCCCCAGAGCAAAACTGTTTCTTTGGTTTTTTTCCTGCTGCCCTGGTTGTTAAACCAGAGGCTCAGAGGCTCTCCATTCTCAGAATCGCGCTTGCTATCGCCCAGCATTCAAACCCGAGAAAACGGATCTCCATACGATGTCACGTTATGAGGCTTCGCGTAATATGAACTGACGCATTCCAGGGCCTTTCTTTTTCCGGTGCCCGTGGTCGTGTTGGTCAATTTTTTTGGGTCCGCGCAAGTGCCCAGGGTGGCCTATGAAAATTCTGAGGACACAGAAACTTTCGTATTGAACAGGGCTATGAAATCATCTGGTAAGCCGATTTTCTGGGCCTCCAAACGGTAGAAAGGTGGCACCTGTCTATACAACAACTGATATGGTCAGTCTCATTGCAAAAAGATGGAATCCCATTGCTAAAACCTACCCATTCTTGCCACGGGTCCGGTTAGGTTCATTCAGGTTCAGGCAAATTTTGAAAGCTCCGAACCTCGAACGGAACCTCGGGTTCAGTTCACTCTTTTTGGCCTCCCTGAACCTCATTCCAGGTCCGGTTCGGGTCCGGTTCAGGTTTGCCATCGGTTCAGAACCTAACCCAGTATAGTGCATCCACACTGGATTTTCATTTTGAGAAGGTGAAAAACAGAAAATTATTTTACGGGTAAGGTTTGACATTCGGAGTGGGCCATCCTCTGCGCAATCTGAATACGAGTAGGATGAACCTACAAAAAAAGAAAACCGTCAAGTATTGAGGCCGCGGCAGCTGTTCTACTGATGAACGATGATGTGTTGCATTGTTAGACTAATTTCGCTTCTCCGGAAGGATTCCAGACATAAAATTCAAAATCTGAGGTAAGGGACCCATTGGCACCCCTTAGGCAAACAGAATGAGCATCCAACCAACGGAAATGCCCTCGAATTGAGCGCAGGGCGGCCATCCTGCTGGAAAATGTACAAAAATGACGATATAAAACGCTTTTTGTCCCTCAGACAGGTGTCCTTGGAAAGTAGACAGTCCGCTGCGTATCCAAAGTGCCGATACTTTGAGCCTATGGATGAGGAGAGCGGATGAGAGCCGAGGACAGGGCGACTGTTCTGGTCGCGGGGATCAAAAAAGTGCCCAAAATGGCAAAAAAAAAAACCGTCCGCGCCTTATGTTCCGCAAACAGCTGTAATGTTGACTTTGAGATATCCTTGACCACGTCTTGGGGGTGCTGGTTCTGCTTTAGTCTGGTCAGCGTCTTAAAGGTGAGTGTTGACTCTTATTTCACTTGCATTCGGCATGGTATCGGCTCGGATCCTTGGGGCCCCGTCCTCTGTCGGAAGCTTTGACGCGGACGACCAGATGCTCGTGCGTCTCGAAGACGTGGAACACAAAGCCGAAGACACGCTCGAGATCTCACACGCCAACGAGCGGACTTTGCAGGACCTAGAGCGCCGTCGAGAGGCGTCATACACCCTTGGACAGCTCAGCGTCGCAATGAAGAAGCAATTTGCCACGATCACAAAAGATCGTGATACTCTGGCTGACCGCATTGAATCGGACAGGCCGGAACAGGTCAAAATCAACCGGGCGCATGATGCGGACGCCGCCGGCTTGCGAGACGAGATCCAGATGCTGAAGGTGACGCCGGGATTGGGAAAATGGAGGGATCCGTGGCCAAGGATGCAGAGGTTGCACTTATGTCAGCTCGCAGGTCAGAGAATGGTGTGTCAATGCTGCCAGTATGGATGCACGAGTGTCAGAGAGTAAGACGGGAAAACACCACCTACATATTATCCACAATCTGCCTTAACTCATCCAATGTAGGAAGTTGGCTGCTCAAATTGACAGCATTGCTGAGTCAGCGTAATCTCGGCAGGATTTGCATTGGACTGGCGAGACGAAAATCACCTGAATCAACAAGGATTCTACAACTTTGTCCGAAAAGTGAAATAAGGGTCTCGGACCTACCTCCTTACAAGACTGTGCCTCGGCATCTTCCGGTGCATACCCCTTGACTGTATCTCGGCCTTAATTTATGTTGGAGTGACAACTCGACTAATACGATTAAGGCATGGAACGAGCGCAACTTCAAGCAGGACGTGCCATACAATGATAACCCTTCACAAATTCCACATGGCTAAGATTAAGACCGCTAATACTTCTTCCAAATTACCTCCCACACCCGTCACCACTGGCTCGGTCAAAGCTCCGAACAGTTGTTCCACCACCGCCCACTTCGCTGTGTAATCACCTGGCTGTGTTTTGTCGTCAGTGGCGACTCGGACATGCCCTTTCACCCTGTCTGCCCAGCGTGAGCGGGGGGCGGGGGATATATTATACTCGCGTGGCCCACAACATGAACAACGAGTAGACGTTCTTGAGAATTCCTCCGCCGAGTTATAAAACTCCGCGTAGCTATTTTGAATCCCGCGAACCCAGAAATTGAAGTTGAATTCAAACCTCTTGAAGGGTGATACGTACCCACACGAGTATTTGAGTTTGGTTGTGAATTTTAGTTGATTGAGTTGGTGGTGATAGTGATTTATTCGCTGCGCTACATCGAGTCACCTAGATTTCACGGCCGCACCCAAGTGCACCGTTTCAGCGGATTTTTCTTTTCTGTATACCACTTTACGACGAAACATTGCGGCCAAACGTCGTGGGTTCCACCTCTCGTATTCTCTCCTAGTACATCGTCCAGGTCGTCTTTGCTCGCTCGCTCCTCTTCCCAGTATTCTACTGCAAATCCACTGACCCCATTTTACCAAGCACTAATTAACGCGCTGTCTCTTCGGGTGAAGCAACCTCGGGCATAATTCCATTGCCCCGTTGTACCACACCTTCAATTGGCTCTGATTTCACTGTTGTCTGCTGACTCTTGAGAATCTGCAGAGAATCATAATCGAACTCAGATGGATGTGGCCGATCCACCGACGTGACTCACCATCTGATCGAGCCCAGGGAAACATTCATTCCCGAGAGAGCAGTGACCACGGTCATGGTTTCTTTGCTCTGCCCTCAAGAACAGAAAATCGACCTCTGAAACCAGGTCTAATGGGGAGCATAAATGAACGGGTCTGACTGTACACATGAAGAACGACTAACAGATCGCTGGCTGGAGGGGAGCATTCGACATCATGGTCGGGATAGGCAGTTTTGAGTGGTGAGAGTAAGTTAGTTCCACGTCACATCAAGAAAAAGGGGGCAAGGTTTGTTTGTCATCTTCCCACAACCAAAGGATTTTCAACCTGGAACATTTCTCACGTCTGCCTTCTAAAGCTCGGAGTCATTTGAGCTGAAGAAAGCCCGGTGCAGAATCGTCTACCTCTACTGTAAAAATGAGACAACAAAGGTGCGCAACCGGCGTCTTTTCTACACCGGGGTTTTTTGAATAGGTTCTATTCAAAAACTCCTCAGGACATAGCACCAGATTCTCTATTCGGCATGAGTCTCCACCCTACACCGGCCGCGCGACCCGCCGCGCGCCGACCTACGTAAAGCGGATCATCGCCCTCATCTGCTTGTCACCGTCAGCCTGCTCTTGACTTTCATCTTCGTCTTTCATACTCATAAATATGGGGCACTCGGAATCCAATCTTGATTGGGGTACATGCTCTGTCTGCGCACTCAAAGGACCCAATGGACACCCGGAAATGAAGCGCACCATACGACAGCATAGGCGTACTGATGCACGAAAGCACATGCTGAACCCTGAGTACATGGACTTGGCAATGCACCGGTAGACAAAGTGCTGTCTTTTTTACTTGCTTTGAGCCCTTTTGACTGAACAGGCCATACACTAAGTGGGGGAAAAAAAAACCCTGATTTTGAACTCGATCAATGCTTTTTTCTCAGACAGCTGAAGAGGGCCAAGC